>JAKKPZ010000100.1:0-217857 GCA_022814885.1 Ditylenchus destructor | reverse complement strand
ATAGAGAAATAATATCAATTTTCCCCAATATTTCGAATATGCATTTATTTTCCCTCCCTGTATGTAATTTTTATTACCAAATTTTGCCCTCAAAAATGGTTATCTTGAACAAAAAATTGATTTTTTGGCCAAAATAATCATTTTGGGGGTGAAACTGCGAATAAAGAGCAAAATAAATTGCGTATTCAGAATCCTCGGAAAAATTGAACTAGAGATCGGCCGATACCGATACTTCGGTATCGGTATCGGTAAATATCGGTATCGGTTTGGTATCGGTATCGTATCGGTAAAAATTTCCAGTATCGGTATCGGCATCGGAAAAACTGGCGACCGATACCGATACCAGGTAAGCACCCCTAAGAATGCAATCGGCCGCGTCCGATAGGGCGCGGCCGTCGAAAATTTTGAAAAATTTTCGGCAAACATTCAAATTTTTCAAAAAATTTCGCCTGCGGCGCTATTTTATTCTTTACCTTTTTATTATTTTTTCATTTTATTCTTACTTTTTAAGATCCAGAAAGATATCTTGAGATATATAAGAGCATTAAAAGTTAAAGTTTTATGTTTTTATTCGATTTTTCAGCCCATTTAGAGTCTTTCAGTTTATAAATTTCATAATTTTCATGTTTTGATTCATTTCTATGCCATTTTTGTTATTTTTTACCCTTTTCAACTATTTCTTCAAAGAAATTTACCTTTGTATAACTGCAAGTACTGATTTTTTCATTGATATTGTTTAGTCAAATGTGTGGTTTATTATAAATTACTCTCTTTACCATGAAACAGTAATAAAATGCACTTTTTTTTGTCAAAAATGCACTTTTTAGACAAATTTGACTCATTTTTGGTAAAATTTGAAAGTATCGGTAAAAACCGATAATATCGGTATCGGTAAAAATTTCCAGTATCGGAAAAAGCGTTTGGCCGATCTCTAAATTGAACTTATCTTCTTTAGATCAGATTTGAGCTAGTAGGCCAAAAAAGTGAGTAAAAATAGGTTTCGCCGAACGAAATAGAACCTCTGCCGGAGGATAGTAATTACAGGAAATAATAACTAATATAACTGTGACGCAGCAGTTGGGCAAAAGTCAATATAAATTTTACTGCGCGAAGAAATACTTGGAATATTCCTCATTTTATAACGAGGAATAGCGCAAAAATGTTGAAGGTGAAAATCGATCAAGGTCGATTGATGCAGGTGTGTTTTCCTTTGCTCGATAGTATAAAAGGGCATTATGGAACATAATAGTTTCCTCGCGTTTCGCTCGTGTAATTCTTTCCATTTCATCCGGACTTCCGGATTAAATGCACTGGTTGTTTGCATGAGTCAGTGTTTTTATTTTTAGTTTTGCTAGTACTTTTACTAGTATTGAGAGAATGCGCAGTATATGACATCATTGATTCTTCCCAGTTTAGTAAGTCCGTTTCATTACAATTGTCACAAAATTCCCTCTGCAAGAAATGTTTTCGAAAAAAAGTTAATCGGCGACTCCGTTTAATGCACTTTATTACCTGTCACAAGTACTAAAAAATGGCCAAAATTAAGTTTTGGCCACACAAGCCAATCTCTTCAAATTTTACAAGGTCAAAAGCAAACCAAAAGAACTATTCGTTCGCAAATTTCAACAGCTACCGTATTTCCTCCAATAAGTGCTCCTTATTTTTCAATGTCCCCCTAGGGGTGCCTTATTGGAAAGTGCCCTTATTTGGTGATTTTTTCAACCCTTGTTGAGGGTCGAAAAAAGCAATTTTTGGGCAAAAATCCTTTTTTGCCACTTTTTGGGTAGGTGCCCTTACTAGAGGAAATACGGTAATTGTACTAATATTAGCAATGGTGAACTTAACTGCGTTCACTTTTATGCATTTGAATTGCATAAATATTCTGGATTTCTGATTCGAGAGTGTGCCGGTACAAAGTACAAGGTGCAAAGTTATTCGCCCAAAATTTGCATATGAAAACTACTACAAGTTGATGCTCCCAAAAAAGAAAATCGAAATGAATTCTGTCCGGCTTATGCTTAGGGCTATCTTGCCATCGTTTGCACCATTTATCGGTTTCATTTCAGATACAAATATACAACTATACAACTGAATACAAAACAAAAATATTTATAATTGCTCGTTTATATAAATTTGGATTTGAAGCTTGAAAGGAAATTGAACAAAGTAATGTAGGCCGGACGTGCGACGAAATTCGAAGCCGCAAAATATAAAAAGCGAAATTGATACAAAAAATGTTAATAATATCCCAAGATCCGCAAGAGATATTTCAATACCTCACGAGGATTATTTTTACGCTTGACATAAAACAAATTGTATGAATGCCAATTTTAATTTACTAAAATATGTTACCTAACAAAATTTTTCTTCATTTAGCTTTGTTACAAGCGAATTTACGCCGCTTCGCGGCGAAATTCACTTGGCGTCGGGAGTGTGCACAGCGTCATATTGGGTTCTTCATCGCTTCGCGCACCGCCATCAGCGGTCAGATTGGGTTGTTCCTAAGCGTGACTTACATACTTATTGTTGGTGGGAACCCTACGAATAAGTGCATCCGAATACGCGCATCCGAAAACCCCCGGGTGCCAAAATTCAGACCCGTAGACAGCTTGCATCAAAAAACCCGATTTTTTGGCCAAAAAGTGGCTTTTTTTCAAAAATGCGCCAAATCTAAAAGTGTGAAACGCAAAGTGGTCCAGAATCGTCTCAGAAATCGATTGGGAACATAAAAAACATCACTTCCCCAGGTCAAAACCCTTAAAACACGTTTTTCGGTTTTGGCGCGAATTCAAATATTCAAATTTTGGTTCCGGCAATTTTGTCGGGACCTACAGCCTCAGGGCTTTCAAATGACACCTCACACGCCCCGATCTATCCACGGAAAGGTGCCGAACAGTTAGTCTCATTTGGATCGTGACAGACATTTGCCCTTTAGTGTTGGGGGATGAACGAAATGTTCCAATGGGAAAAATATTTCCGTTCTGCCCAACACACATTTGGCGCAAATTTGAAAATATTTTGTTCAGAAGTGGACTGTAGGAGGGAGCTAGCGCAAATCTGATATTGGTAACTCCCTCTAAAATACGATTCTAGAGGGGGTTACCAATGTCAGATTTGCGCTAGCCCCCTACAGTCCACTTCTGAACAAAATATTTTCAAATTTGCGCCAAATGTGTGTTGGGCAGAACAAAACAATTTTTTCCATTGGAACATTTCGTCCATAAACTTTGGAATTTTGTGTTTTGAAGCCATAGAATATCCACACAATCCGTATTCACGACATTGTGCAGGAATTTAGTGTTATATATTTATGAGCAGCGAAGAACCGTTATTTGCTTTGCTTATTTTTGAGCTGGCGAAAAATAGGTTAGTTGCACTTTTACAATTATTTTTGTTTTACAGTTATAGAGAAAACATTAAGTACCAAGCCCAAGTAATAGGCTTCTAAGATATGAAAAATGACCAGCTATAATACCGACGTCCCTGAAGAGAATTTTTAAACCAAAGAAACGATTTTATTTCGACCAAAGTTGGTCCATTGTTATGAATAGCGTTATGTCTACCGTTATTTTGATTATAATTTTAGCTCGTAGAAGTACATTTAAATGCTAGCACAAAAACATAAAAAGGCCGGATCACAATCTCCGCTAATGCTAATTGGCAAAAATTGCCAAAATTTGGCACTTTCCGTGACGTTTGGCAAATGGAAAACGGCTGGTACTAAATTATACTATCTTAATTAAATAATAATGCTCTAACAATGGAAATTCCCACGACATTGGAAATTCACACAAAACCTTTTTTACTTATTTATGGCTTGAAGCTGCCACCAGAGTACTACCTTTAAAGGTTTGGGAAAGGCATATAAAAGTATGTATAAAATACGGACAAGAATATAAAGTCCATTCCGTACTTGCGGCGATAGTCAAATGCGTTGGCTTTAGAGTTAATCTTTTTGTCCTTTTCAAGTACAGTCGAGCCTCTATTTAATGCGGGTCAGGGCAAAATATCAAAATATCCGCTGATGCAAATTTTAACTTATATTCTTAAAAACGCAACCTTTTTAAAATAAAAAATAAAAATGGGGACTAAACCGACCCTGAAACACCAGTATTAGTGGTAAAAATAGACATATCATTCACCAAAATAGGCTAACTTGCAAATCACTCATCAATCTCCATTGTGACCCTAGCATTACCTGTTATTTAGCAGTCCCGAAACACGTACGATGGGTTCAAATGAATCATCAAACATTGGAGAAGCAATATTTGCGTTCTTGGCTGAGCATCTTCACTTTCTATACAATCCACCGCTGTCTGCCGTGATCCCACTTCCATACGCCATTCCGACCATTGCACTCGACATATTTATTAACTGCATTGTCATTCAGCATTTCAAGACGCCCTTTTATCGCCTATACACATTCTTCAGTGTCGCGGTAATGATCTCGTTAACATTGGGGGACATACCGTGTTTAGCCATAAGTGCCCAGCGTCTAACCATAGGCGGCTTTGTCTTTTACAGAGCTACTCACCGAGTTCTCTGTTCTCTCTTTAAATTAACGGATAACTAGCGGAAATCAGACATTAAAGCCCGGGTTACAACCAGGGGATATATGATGAAACAAGGTGATGAAATCGCCTTTTTTGGATCACTTTTCACTATGTTGGCCATAAATCTGATGTTACTCATTCTATGTCAACTTTTCTCTAGTTTATAGTGGCTCAATCTGATTTTTGAATTAGCGCCAAAAAGCACCCATTCTATTTCATCAGATTTTCATGAAAATTTGACGAAAATCTGACGAAATCGGGATATAAACCTGTAATTTTTGGCGCGAGTTTAAAAACCTACTTGTACCATTATAAACTAGAGAAAAAGTTGACATAGGATGAGTAACATCAGATTTATGGCCAAAATAGTGAAAAGTGACCCAAAAAGGCTTTTTCATCACCTTGTTTCATCAGATATTTCGCTATTGTAATCCGGGCTTAAACGCTGTTTGTAAAAACATATTGAAAATCCGAGTTCTGTTTGTCATGTGCGGTTCTAAAGAGAGAGAGCATAGAACAAAGTGAGTAGCTCTGTAAAAGACTGAGTGGCATATGGTTAGACGCATCACGGATGATAGTGATGTGTGGTCGCTTACAATAACGGTTATATTGACTGCCTAAATCTCGAACTTGTTTACATATTTGCACTTTAGCGATGCCTTGCATGGTTCTCGTACTTTTACATGTATCGTGCGTCAAGCACTCATTTCTTCTATCCAATATATGAGCTGATTCCACAAAATGGCTGGATACCTGCGTTCCTGGTGTTTTTCTTTTATTACGTCATCTATGTGAAGTACTTCTTGGAATTTACGCTCACGCTTAATAGATTTACCGTTCTCGCTTTTCCGCTGGCCTACGTAAAGGTTCGTTTAATTTGCTAACTTTCAATAGCCAATTACTCAAATAAACTTTTTTACCAAAAAGTCTAAATTTGTCCCAAAAATTTTTTAAAGTAAAATTCCATGATATGATCCCAGGTAATAATATACTGTTCGACAGGAATCGCATAATTTTTAATGAAATCCGGAACATGGAAAATATGAAATTTTTTGTCATCAAATATTTTGACGAACATAAAAGTTTTGGGCCGAAATGGCACTTTTGGCCATTTTTCATGGACAAGTGCAAAAATAGGATTCAAAAGGGCTTACAGAACAGAACATACACTTTCCCAACTTTTTGAAAAAAAATTTTTAGTAAGAATTATATTTTTTTTCAAAAATGTTTACTTTAAAATAAATTTAGTAACGTTTAGCTGTGGAAGAAAATAATGCTTTACATAATCCTGATCGCTTTATTGTATCCATTTTTACTAACATGGCACATTCTATACTACGGTGCAACATCAGCACTATTGCCTACTGGTTATTATCTTGCGAGTATGTCACGGGTAACTTTTTAGCTATTTTACATTAGTTATATAAATTTTTATATCATGTAATAAAAAGTATTTTCTGTATCAGAAAAGTTGAACGTATTACCTATACGCCAACAAAACGGCAATGGTAAAGTGCATGTGAAAATTTTCTTTCTTTCTTCTCAGCTCAAAATAAATTCACATTCCATTTTTATTTGTGAAATGTACTATTACCCAAAATATTTTTCTAGACGCATTGTTTTGCCTTTCACTTTCAAAGGGAAATTCAAATTTTCGGAGTTTTTAGAAACTATAATTCTTGTCAAACATGTACTTACGTTAAAAGTACATGTTATTCGTAGGAAAGAGGCCTCTCATCATTTCCGCTCTTCCGAAGTGGTAAACAGCTTTCGTAAACATGCTTATCGGGGCGGAGGGATCGTTATCGGGGGGGGGGGATTATATAGAGATTTTCATATGAGCAAAACTTTTTTTAATTGGTTTAGAGTTCATGAAAAATTTTTAAAAATTTTTCAGAGCCCTCATATTTTAAAAAATTTTTGGCGGGAATTAAAATTTTAGTTAAATCACAGGTATTTTTCAATTAAATTTGAATTCCCGTCAAAAAATTTTTTAATTTTGTGGGGCCTTTTTCAATTTTGAAAAAAATTTAAACAAATTCTATAAGCTTTTATGTATATCACACTGATTAAAAAAATTTTCATATGAAAATCTCTATATAAAATCCCCCGCCACAAGCCTAAAGAACCGCTTTCCCTTTTCAGATACAGTCTGCCCTCGTTTATCCGGACCCACACTTATCCGGACCCTCACTTATCTGGACGGTTTTGGCCGGAACGGATTTTTTTCATACAAATTTCCCTCATTTATCCGGACTTCCCTCGTTTATCCGGACTGAATTGGGAAAATTTTATTCAAAAGGGTACCCCTATTGATTTGAAAATTTTGCTGTTTTTGGCCGATTTTTCACCAAAAATTCCGAATTTTTGATCAAAAATTTGAATTTTTTCCATAAATTTTTCGGTTTTCAGCCCACTTTTTATAAATTTGTCAAAAATTTTTCGAGAATAGGCCAAAAACAGCAAACTAATTTAAAAAAATATAATTCGCGCCAAAAATTTCAAATTTTTAACCGAAAATTCAGTTATCCGGACTAAATTAGGCTGAAAGGATTTTTTCCCTCACTTATCCGGACCCTCATTTATCCGGACCCTCACTTATCCGGACTAAATCGGCCGGTCCCGATCTGTCCGGTTAAACGAGGGAAGAGACTGTACGATTCAAATTGCCGCGCTTTGAGAATGACATGTTTTTTGTATTTTTGTGGCTGTCTGGGATGCAGCTAATGCGATTCAACTTTTCAAACACAGATAATATTAATATATTCTTTTGAAATAAGTTACTTTCAGTCTAACAATAGTTTCAATTATATGGCTGTCAATGTGGTTTACGGATTATCCGTTGCTTTGATGAACATTTATATTTGCATTAAACTTTTTCTACGACGAAAAAGAAACGCAAATGTAACGACGCTCACAAATAACCAAGGGGCGGAAATTGAGCTAAACCTCATTCTGTTCACTTGCTACCTTTTCATCTTTGCGCTGCTAGTGGCACTCTGCGAGGTACAATTTTCTGAATGATTTTAGTTTTAATTCCATAGGACCACACAGCGGCTTCGCCGCATAGCGGCGCCCAAGGTCATCCAGGATTTTCCGGATTTCCGGAAGTCATAAATCGCCTATGTTCCCTGCGAAACCGGTACCAACCGACTCAGCCGGCCGAGACGAAGCGATTCATGTATCACACGACTGGAAATTTTCCTTTGCAGAAACACCCCAAAAACTGAAAAATTGGCGTTTTCTCTACTTTCGTGGCGGGACCACCCCAAATCTGACATTGCTACCCCCTAAAATCATGTGTTTGGGGGTTCTCGTGAGTTTGGGGTCCGGGACCCCCAAAAATGGGAGATTCTATTGGGGGGAGGGGGTGCTTCACCTATCAACTTAGAGGGACCCGACAAGAAAAAAAACCTTCGGTTCCGCCGCAGCTCCGACCGAGCAAAATCCACGAATTTCTGGATTTCCAGAAACCATAAATCCCAGAATAAGCAATCTTGTAGGACCGGTACCAAATGCTTCCTCTCACCGAGAGGAAACGATTCGTATGTCACACGCCCGCAGATTCGAGCGGGTAGGTGAAACTTGCCCTTTTACGTGACTCGCGTAACTCACGTTATCAAATATGTGTGTGCCCCAATTCTGACATTGACAATCCCTAAAATCTTGCACAGTCTGACCTCGTTTATCGGGAACGATTTATTTTGCCGATTTGTTTCCAATAATTGAATTTCCGATAACTGAATTTACGATAAATGAGGTAAATTGTATGGAAAAAATCCTTTCTTGCCAAATTTTTTCCGGTAAACGAATTTTCATTTAAAAATTTAAAATTTTTGGCGCGAATTAGAATTTTTTTTAAATAATTTTGCTATTTTTGCCCAATTTTAGGAAAATTTTTAACAAATTTATAAAAAGTGGGCTTAAAACAGCCAAATTTATAGAAAAAATTCAAATTTTTGACCGAAAATTCGGAATTTTGGGTGAAATTTTTGGTAAAATCGGCCAAAAATTTCTTTCCTTCGATTCACACGTGCTTTTCACATCGGCACATTCTTGACAAAGCCATTTTTGACAAGAATTACAGTTTCTAAAAACTCCAAAAATTTGAATTTCCCATCAAAAAGTGAAAGGCAAAACAATGCGGCCAGACAGATATTTTTGGTAATTGTACGTTTTACAAAAAGAAATGGAAAGTGAATTTACTTTGAACCAAGACAAAAGAGAGAAAATTTTCACATGCACTACCTTTGTGGCACGTTATTTTTGGCGGAAATTTGAACTTTTAATCCATTGTATCAAAATTTGGAAAAGTTGATTATGAAAGAGAGTGGTAATAATTTTAGGCTTTTATCTTTTTCAATGTAACGACATTGAACAACGAAGTGCGCGAAAACGTGACACTGACATTGTTATACATTGAGGATGTTCATTTGTGTCTCACGCCGTGGTTTTTGCTGATGTTCAGCACTGATTTGCGGGACAGAATCCGAAGAAGCTTTAGAAGAGAGCCAAGACAAAGTGGAATCCATTTAAGGAGTGCACCGCAAAGCACCGCATTAGTTTTTTCTGGATGATTTTTCATACATATATAATTATACTTTATTGTGACAACATTATTATAAAAATGGCTATTAAACGAACCAGAGTCATAAACTTGTAAAAATCTTTATCCCGATTTCATCAGAATTTCATTATAGTCTGATGAAATTCTGATGAAATCGGGATAAAGTGGGTACTTTTTGGCGGGAATTCAAAAATCTAATTGTGCCGTTATAACCCAGACAAAAAGTTGACATATAATGAGTAATATCAGATTTATGGCCAACATAGTGAAAAGTGGCCCAAAAAGGCTTTTTCATCACCTTGTTTCATCAGATATTTCGCTATTGTAATCCTAGCTTTAATCACCATTCCTGGCTAATCTATGAATCATGCGTGGGCGCAAATCGGATGATGTATTCCTGCGCGAGGCAGGTATAGGAGAAAAAAATAAGTGGCATATTTGTATTCTAAGACCTCGTGAGAATACCACGATTGGTTTTCCACGAATTGGAGTCGTGAAAACCTTAGCAGCCTCGGTACTTCCGTGATCGGGCATTGTTATGATGACGTCAACCTGGTGAAAAATCCCGATCTCATGAGAAGAAATCCTAAATTTGACCTCAGATTCGGAAATAGCAAATTTGAAAACATATGAATGCAAAAAAAGGATGCTTTGTTTAAAAAGGTCATATTTTCGCCGTTAATAACACCTGAGGACGCAAAACTCTCAAAATTTAATTTTCCCGAACTTGATTCGAAGAGACCTGTCGTTTGAGCCAACACACGTTCCAACGAATGGAGGGATCGTAAGAAACTGTCCCCTACGCGTTACGGAAAAACAGCACTTTTATTGAAGGGTATATATATGTTTTAGTTTATTTACCTATTAGTGTTACCTAGTAAGAAATTTTGTTTTGTTTTGGGAGTTACGAAAGAATGACTTAAAATTGTTGATTATCTAACCGTTTCGTCTCTTATTCTAGACGGCTAGAAGTATGCTAATACTATGCTAGTCGAGTCTCATCGGTAGATGTCTAACATAGATAAAAAATCATTTTCATTCTTAAGGGGAATTTTGAGATCCCGAATCTGACACTATTTTAGTCTTACTAGAGTATCAGATCCTAAGTTTAATTCTTTACCTTTTTTGCCTTGTCCTGTTTTCCATCCTTCGTCTTTGTGCTGTTGCTGCTCGCTTTGCTGTTGCTTTGCAGATTCGCGGTATATCTTGTCAATAATTTCATGGAAAATTTCCCCATTTCACATTAAAATACAAAATAATACACCATTGTTGATGTGAAAAGCGATAAATTGTTAATTTCACTGTTAGCCTCTTTGTTCTTTTGTCCATAATACGGAAGGTATTACGAGAAAATGTCATGTGAACTCACTCCCTGTACGTGACTTATATTCACGCTTGATGTTAAAATGATCGCTACAAACTAGTAGCAGTAAAAATTGGCTAGTGGAACTTTAATCGCTTAACACGGCGTCGATTTCAGTCCATTATAATGTCAAATCATTGTCTCCAATGAGTATGTCCCCAGGCTATTCTTCTTATGAGGTCCCGCAGTATAAACCTAGTCCAGTATACTCGATACCGGTCGAAGTATATTATATTACGATGGGAATACTATGCGTAATCAGTAATCTGTACTTAATTCTGCTATTCTCTTTATGCTCAAAAATAAGAACATTCCAATGTAACTGGTTAATAATATTTCAGTCTGTTTGCAACATCATTATAAGTAAATAGTTTTGTGCAATTATTGTCTATTGGATTTTTACGTAAATTATCGCTTTTTTCCCAGCGTTTTGTTTCTAAATACCAAAAAAAATTATACACCATTTTAGCCATAATAGTATGCAACCCGTATGAAAACTACGAAAAACAGGATTTTTCAAGAGGGGATTGTTAATTTTATCGGGTTAAATGAGGGGGAAAATATTTTCCCTCGATATTTATAAACTAGACACTTGTCTCTACAGTGTTGATAAAGTTATCAAATACCCTATTATGAAAATAAAAAAATTGCTGCTACACCCGGCAAATTCCCACGTGCGTACACGTAGCATTAGTCATAGTTCTTTTTATGATCAAAGCTAGCTAGCGATTTCCGATTTCATCTATGTACGTGACACACTAACGGACACACACTTGAATGCTTCAATTAGCGTAAACACTATCTTCTATGTTCAGGTGTTGGTATTATTACGAGAACAATATTTCGCATGATTGTAGTGGACAATGCGATTCTCAATTTGAACTTTTATTTTTGCAACAGTTTGACGGCAACATGGGTAGTTGGCTATAGGACGAGTCAATTTGTTGCCTTATTAATATCGCTAGACAGATTTGTTGCTATAGCGAAACCGCTATTTTATTCCCGCAGACAAATGAGTGTGAAGAAGACTGTAACGAGTTTTGCCTGTATTATTACAATGGTATTCAGCTTCTTGTTATTTTCATTCATGTTTCGAATAGACGACTCAAACACAGAGTTGGACGCTTGCGGTCATACGAATGGTCCACTTTATGACAGTTTCATTACAAGTTATTCGGCTGTTGTTAGTGTAGCATTCTTTGGTAGGCACATTACGAGCTTATTCGTGTAAGAGAATTAGTTCTTTTTGTAACAGATTTTGCACTTGGCATAGTGCAACGACCCTTAAAATGGCATATTTTAGGCTTAGGTTTAGACTTGGCTTGGTTCTCTTGAAAGAAAAACCCAAATCTGTCCCGCCAAAATATCTGAATTGGGCCAAAGACTGCGTTTTGGCTCAATTTTATTATTTCTGAAATCGAAGGCGCTTACCATTCCTGCAGACAATATAGCATACCGTTCAAGTGTATGATATGAAAATGTCCCAAAAAACCATAGTACTTCAAATCAAACCATTCTAAAACAACGATAAATAATCCATGAGGTCCCCCTATGGTCAGAAAAATCGATTTTTGTATCATAGGTAGGACCTCATGGATTCGGTAAATTTTTTTTCTCCCTGAAATTGTGTTTTTCGGGTAGCATTCGACTCACCGAACAACTGTTTCTTCAGCGGTATGGTCGTCTGAGACGATTCGCCTGCGGGTTCGCGATTTTTCAGTTTTACTGCAAAAATCCCACCAAAAATGGCCATTTTTGCGATTTTTGACCCCTCAGATCTTTATGTTTCCGACATGATTTCGGGGTGATCGTTCTTTCTTAGACAGGTACAAGTCTCCAAATGAATATACAAAAGACCGCTCGTCTTATCGATTATTTATCGTTGTTTTAGAATGGTTTGAAGTGCTATGGTTTTTTTGGGACACACTGTAAATAATAATATCCCGATAAATTTCAGTGGCATACATATCCAGCTTGTTTCTATTCTCAAGACAAATGGCCCGGATTAAAGCTCAAACAGTGCACTCTCAAGAACGCATATCGAACGTGCAATTGCGACTTTTCTCGACTGTCTCTATAGCCCTAACCTTCTACACAATTTTTTATGTGGTTCCGACGACAATGCAACTAGTGGGCAAATACTTTCAAGTTCCTAATGTCGCTTTAATTGCATATTATGCGATTTCGTATGGCGCGGCGTTGGACGGAGTGATAAATGTCATTATTTACCTTTTAAAGCATCACGAATTCAAGGAATGCAATCTGAGACTGATTAGCAAATTTATTGGAAAAACTCAGGACATCAGCCACACGAATGATACCAATCAAGCAGGAAAAGTACGCACCGTTAGATCTGCGCAAGTTATACACCGTTAGCAATACTTTTGTTGAAAGTCTGAAAATAAAATTTTTTGTATGAATTCTGATTCGGTTTCCTGTGGCATTCCTCCGGCATGCAATATACCGATCGGTAGCCCAGAGCCATAGCTCTGATTTGAGCTATAATTCATCCTTCTAGAATGTTCCAGAAAAAAGTTATGCGAAAAATGGCTGCGGGGTTTTTTGACCGGGATTCCAGATTGGTATGACAAGTACATCTGTTTGGTGTTCCATTGTGGACGATATCTAACAGCTCACTTATCTCTATCGATAATGGTCATTATCCCTCTCACCTGCTTTATTCCAAAGTGCTTTTTCCGGTTTTCGGGAGGAAAGAGGTTCCGTTTTATTCATTCAGTTTTATGCAGACATAAACCTTTCCCACTACCACCCCTGTGTATAACTTGCACTGACATAATTCCTGTTAACAACAGTTGTAGCGATAGTTTCTATAGTGACATGGTTTCTTTTGTCTTGCTGTTGGCGCAAGAAAACAAATGCATATATGTGTGAGAAGAAAAAGGATTCCAGAGAAGACAGTACAAATGAATAGCCGCCTCCGAATTTGCGCACAAGGTCGAATTGGGTTAACTGAAAAAGTGTGAGTAATGCATTCGATAGAATTACTCTGATTTCTATTATATAAACTCAACATTCTTGGGAGTTTATAAAAACTTTATAAAAACTGGACGAGTAATTTAAGTTTTGAATTGAATTTTTCCCGCCCAAACACATTCTTAGGGGTGTATTTTTGGTACTTATTTAGTTCCCCCCATTCGATGGGGGGGGGGAACTAAATATTTTCCTTTGCTTTTAAGCCAATTTTATATTATTATATATGTCTATTTATAAATGTTAAACAGACAACTCCTTTGTTAAAAATATTCCTTATATTTTTAGTGAAAATTGAACTGAATGTGTAGGATGGGGGGACCAAATAAAATTGGCTTAAAAGCTAAGGAAAATATTTAGTTCCCCCCATCGAATGGGGGGGAACTAAATAAGTACCGTATTTTTCAAAATTTTTCGAAAGTTTTGAAAACCGTAGGGTACCTATGGTTAAACTTTAGTTTCCGAATTTCGGGGGTTGCAACTCCCTAGTCCCCCTAGTCACGGGCCTTATTACTCGGCAGGGGACTCCTTTAGAGATTAGTGAAAAAATTTTCTGTCGGCCCAATTAGATTGAAAATTTTTACAGTCACAACTTTTAGTCAAAAGTAGACTCAAAACCTAAGGAGGCTCTGTTCAGGAAAAAGTAGTTCTAATAGAGAAAAAAGTTCCTTTAATAGTAAAACGCTTCCACCGTAAAAATTTTACTTTTACACAGCCTACTCAAAACATTTTTTGCCAATCTCGTTAGGAGTTCCTTCCGAGTAAGCCCTATTAAAAATTTCCAGTGAACCTGGTTTTGAAATTTCCAGCGAGGTTGAATACCTATAAGGAGCAGAAAAGTTGGTCGGATGCCACTTAAAAATGTCATTTTTTAAATTTCCATAACGATAGTTACAAGGAGAAAGGTGTTTTAAAGCTTACCTCTTTTACGATGAGAGGCACAACCCATGGCAGAACATTAAGCAGTAGTTCTGCGAGAAATGCGAAAACGGTCATCAAGTTGTTCTGAAATTTTTTATTTTCTAACTTTTTAACCTTTAACTTTTTCAAATTACCATTTTTGCAGCTCTTTGGCTACACGACGTAAGCCTGTGCTTGAATCGCCACAGGTATAAGAAATACGCTCCGATGCAGCAGTTTGCAGCTCCCAAGGTCATTTTTGTTAGTTGCCAGCGGTTTGTGCCACTATCAGCGGTGCATCCGATGGATTTGCAACCTGAAAAATCCGGTCGTAAAATTTTAATTGGCGACGAAAATTTGAAGAAAACGGCAACGAAAATTAAATTGTACGTTAGGGTACAATTTCCTCCGGCGCCACGACGCCTGAGCCTGCCCCTAAAGTCTTAAATTGGGGGTGATGACTTCGTGATATACCTGGTAAGTATAACACGACCTCGTGAGAACAAATCTTGAATCTGAATTCGGATTTGGATTCAGCGTAGTCGAAAATCCCGAATGCGAAAATTCAGCGCCGTAGACGGTTCGGTTCGAAAAATGCAATTTTTTTCAAAAATGCCACTTTTTGGCCAAAAATGTGCATTTTTGGGGGTTGCGGGGGGAATTTTTTGCTTTTTGGAGTTCCGGAAAAGTGAGCGTTAGTTGTGAATTAGGGAGGTTAGAAGATGGAAACAGGCCTTCAGGCGGTGTTCGTCGCCAGGAAGCCGCAGTTACTGCGGCTTGAAGCAAAACTGCGTCCTGAAGCGAAATCTCCGAAGAAAAATTCCAAAGTTTTCCGGATTCTTGCGGAAAATTATTATTTTTGTATCGTACTAATCTGATAAAAAATTGATTTAAACAATTCATACCTTCGGGGTTCGGGCCGGAGAAGAAGTGCGCGACCACCCAGCTAAGTGCGACCCATAGACCGACAAGAGCAACGGATAACAGATATAGCCGGAAAAGAAGCTTCTTGAAGTATGTACGGTGTTTCGTGGGAAAAAGAATGGAAAGGGTTTTCTCGAGTCCGAGGAAGAACACCGTTGTTGAAATGATCGCGCAGACCGTTATGGGAACTACCATGACGAAGAATGTTGTGCGAGTAACGCGATGACTTTCTGGAAAAGGATTATGGATGATCGTGATCTTTGATCCCTTAACTTTGAGGGATTATGATTTTCTCATTTTCTGGGCCCAAAAATTTTTTACGATTTTAATTTACGTGTTTTACGTGAAATTTTTATTTACCTGTGAGACTCCACGTCCAAAGTATATACACACATGCCGGGATTGATGACGAGGAATATAAGCCATAGCAAATGAGAGTTGCAATTAAGAGCGGGGAATAGGTCCTGATTAAGCCATTCTTAGTTTCGTTTCTTGAGAAATGCCACAATAGTTTGGAGATCATGAATATAGAGCTTATGTCCATGATGAGTATCGAGGAGTATACCACAAGGTCCATATAAGGCTCGTCATTCTGTGCCATTTTTGGAATTTCCTGAATTTTTGCCCTTTTTATTGATCTAGGTAAGAGGTAAATCCTTATAATAATCCATGTGACGTCCGTAGATCGATCCCCATCGATGTGACGTCCGTACGTCCGTCGCACGTTTTTGGAGGGCATTCTTAAGGGTGCTTATTTCTTATCTTATCTGAGGTTTCTTCTTTTCAGTGGAAAAGACTACACCATTAGGTCAGAGTGTCAGAGAAATTCCCTGTCAAAAAAAACCGAATTTTTCAAAGGGCCATTCTTACCAGTGTAAATTCTCTGTCAAAAAAATGTCCCGAATTTGCTACCTCAGTCTGCCAAACTCAGACTGAACTGCTTAGGGCCGAAGGCCCGAACTAGTCTCATGCTGCTCTACTCCCGAACAACCCAACCCTGACCGCTGATGGCGGTGCGCGAAGCGCCGCGGATGCACGCTAACCGCTTCCTAGCGGGCCATATTAGGTTTACTCCGCCCCATAAATCCGCAAAAATCGACTCAGATTTTGTGGGGTGGTCCTACCACGAAAACCTGGAAAAAGGAATTTATTGCATTTTTTGGTCCTAACTCAGGTAAAATTTCATTTTTTAAGGTGGGATAAAAACAAAGATGGTCTGCTGACAAAATTTTGGGCGGTCGACATAGGTCGAACAGATCGACACGGATGTCGGAATTGTCAGAAACAGACGCCGCGAAGGAGTCACGAAGGAAGCGGCTCACCTTCTAGTGGTCTATCACTAAGGCTTTACAGGTGTCACACATCTTTACCATTTTTATAAACAGTTTCCGAACTGAAAAAATAAATGCAATTCGTATTATAATTCGCGCCTACACATTCAATGATTTATATAAAAAATAATTAAATACTTGGCAGCGACGGCCGGGAAAAATTTTTCTTCGGGTTAATTCGAGGGAAATTTTCGTAGACATAACTTGTGAGTTGTCGCTAAATTGATTCAGGTGACATTTTTACATGTCTTTCTTAGACACGCGTTTTCATTCTCGAGCCTCGAGGCCAGTAATCTAATTCTCCACCGTAATAGAATTTATGCCCCAAAATTTGATTTTCCACAGAATATATCACGAGTTATTTTCCTCACGTATTAAGTGCATTAAAGGTCACAGTCATAATTCCAGACATAAATGCGTAAGGTGAACAATTTAATTATTTTTCTTCTGTTCTTGGAAACACAATTTCCGTTTTACTGACAGACGAAGATTACGATTCTATGATATGAAGAAATGACGTTAAATAAAACGTTACCGTTTTATAGAGATCCGCGTTATATAGAGGCGCGTGATAAAGAGGTTAAAATTAAAGAAAATTTTTAAAAATTTGGAAAAAACCTTCAAAATTTTCTCCGGCGCCGCCAATGGCGTCGCCGGAAAAAAATTCATATGGTATCCCCTATGCTTTTTTTTGCTCCCGACCATCCCGAGGCCGGAGTCGACTCCGAGTCGACTCCGTCCAGTTTTTGGAGTGACTCCGACTCCGGAGTCGTTGCGACACCGGTCTAAATGAGAAGTTATTCTAAAGAACACACAGAATATATCCTCAAAGTCTGAAAATAAAACCTCGCTAATTCTACGCCCGCCAGCGTAAACAAGTCAATTTCAACGGCGGCAATTTGAAGCATAAATAAAAGGAGGGCGATGTGTCTACAATTTTATGGAGATGCGGAGATGGAGAGAGCCGTTTGGGCTGTCTCCAGCTCCGCATCTCCACAAAATGGTAAACAGCTCTCCCTTTTTTATTTACGCTTCAAATTGCCGCCTCGGTTTTTTTGCCTTGTTTACAATTGCGTAATGGGCTGGCGTAGAATTAGCGAGGTTTTATTTTCAGACTTTGGGTATATGTTTCCATAATGTGTTTCATGAAAAATGTTTCCATTTGTAGTCATTTCGTGGGCCCATATATGGAACAATTTTATAATCTTATGGCTTCATTGAACCATTCAATGTGAAAGAGCGTACGAGTGTGTTATCTAATTTGGGTGTTCTCTGATTTCCCTGGCGCTTTCAACTTCATGCCAACTTCACGCCTTGCACTATAAGGCAATGTGGTTTCTGATATCGGAACTCAAAGAACTTGTATTGCAAGGAAGAGGAATGAAGATAAAATAATTAGTCATCTCGTTTTTCAAGGGAATTATCAAATCAGAGTACACACACAAATGAAACATCCTATAAATACTCGCATGGCATGGGGTGTTACAAAGCCAAAAGCGCGTCCGTTATAAATGAAAGGTTTATGCCCCATTATTTGAAACATTTTACCGTTGGATGATACAAATTGAAACATAGTGCTTCATACAAGTCATTCATATTGTTAAAATCTATGTCCCTCTTAGTTTAAAACCTGTTTTATTTTGGCCATACATGTGTATTACCCAAATTTTAATTACGCTAACTCTAGGTTTACGCACGTGAAAATTTTCCGGTTGTTTCACAGGGTATTGGCCATAAATTTTTTATTTCCATACTAGGAATAGAGGAGCTGATGACTTTTCCAAAAATGTTGGGGCAGATGTCAGTTTCTAAATATTGAAGAAAAAATTTTTACTCCTTCAAATCTTTTTACCCCTAATTTAAGCATCTAAAATTAGCAACCCCAAAGAAAGACCTCGAAAAACTGGATTTTTCTGAGTGGGGTTGCATATTTTAGGGGTTTGAATGGGAGAACTATGGGGTGTAAAAATTTTTTCTTCGATATTTAGAAACTAGACACCTGCATCTATATTTTTGAAAAAGTCATCAATTACCCTAATATGTAAAGAAAAAAGATGGCCCTCTGCGAGCCCCTTGCAAATTCCCATATGCTTGCACCTAGCATAAGTTGAAGTATAGGGGTTCATATGAGTCACTCCTGCAGATGAATCCAGAAATACCGAGACAAATTATGGTTCATATCTGAAAAGTATTCCTTGACTTGTTATGCGCAGCTGACATTTCACAATATTTTGAGTCATCTGAAAAGTGCGGCAATTTGAATTGGATTTTCGGGGTCTTGGCCATTTTGGCTAAAAGTAGTCTATACTCCAAAACAATCACTCTACATTCTAAAACTGTATCTATAAAGCCAAAAACAGCGAATTCCGTCCAAAATGGCCAAGACCCCGAAAACCCAATTCAAATTGCCGCACTTTTCAGATGACTCAAAATATTGTGAAATGTCAGCTGCGCATAACAAGTCAAGGAATACTTTTCAGATATTAACCATAGATCTGTCCCAGACTAAAAACTATTGACAGTTTTGAACATGTTTGGAAATTCAATTGATTCGTATTACCCATATTTCAGTCAAGCTTTATCTGGATTTTCAGGAAATGAATGCCACTGAGTATGTCAACTGCGCCCTGTGTACCGACTATTTGGCGTTACCTAAAAGTTTGAATTGCGGGCACACATTTTGCTTGGAATGTATTCAAAAGTTTACCAAAGATGGATCAGTTACATGTGCAGTTTGTCGAGAAATTATTGAACCTCCTAATCCATATTCAAACGGCACAGGTTATTTTTGAATACGTATGACTTATCCAGGAAAGATTTTGATTGCAAAATTGATTTATGGATTTCAAAATATTTTGAACTTTTTTGAACAAATTTTCTGAGTAAGTAAAGTAAAGAAAGGAAAAAATGAGAAATAGAGTAGAAATCTGTGTGTTAGAGATGTTAGAGACATACTGGAAAAGAGAAAAACAAATTAATCAACCCAAACCAATGCGGCTTAAGCCTAGTTTAAATCCATAACTCAGTTTTTACGATTAAACTTCCGGGTCTCTACTGATGAGTCCGAACCCGGGAGTACACGTTTCGCACCCACTATCTAGAGCTCAGGACGAAATAGTGGGGTGGTACTTCTCTTTTGCTTTAACTCCTAATGTTTTACTCACCAAAATCACTCTCTTTTGTCAAATGGATTTCTTCCTGTCTCTCATTTTTTAGTATGTAGTATTACAGAATAGGTTTTACAAACTCGCTATAAAGCGAAAATTATTTACCTAGCCTAAGTTTACCTGACTATATCAGTAATTAGTTTTCAAAATTACAAGCGCCTACGGCGCTTGTAAAAGTGTGTAACTGGGGAAGCCTATTAGCTAGCAAAAGCACCGCCGCTATCGCGGCGTTTCGCGACGAAAAAAAAAATTTTGTCTAAAAAATGGTCTAAAAAATTTTGTCTGTATTTTGTCTAAATTTTTTGAAAATCTGTATCAGCACATCCGTACGAACATTTTAAGCTATCACTTGCCCGGAAATCAGCACTGGAAGGGGTCTAAACGTCAGTCCAGTGACTGACTGACGGACGCACGGACAACGGTTTCTTAGTAAAGTAACATATCAGTTGGTATATAAAAATTAGCGGTTAAAAGATATACTTTAGATGTAATATTAAAAGATGATGGAATTTCGACTCCGGATATGAACTCTCAGAATACGAAAATGGAAAGTGAACTCTCAATAAAGTTCGAGCGGCTAACCGGTGACTCATTTACGCTCAAAGGAGTTCGAATGACCGATAAAGTTGAAGATATCAAACGCAGACTTCATTTGGAAAATATCGCGTCAGATGATATCAAAATGATGTATAACGGTAATTATTTATTACTATTTTCTAGACAAAAATTCATACATTTCCGGTTTTTGTGATTGTATTTTAGCATAGAGATAGCATATAGATTTTATTTTTGCATAGACAAAAATAGCCCCATATCCCATATACCACCAGTGACCGATGACCATAAGCATTTTTTATACCTGCACTTCCTTCCGATAAAAGTAAAATCTCAATCAATACCGCTTCAGGAACCGCTTCAATCCAAAAATTTGACTAAATTCAAAATTTTACCTGATTATTGATCTATCAACCAATACTCTATGAATTTGTATAAGTTGTCTAATATGTGTAAAAGAGTTAAATTAAATTTTCAGGAAAACTTCTTATGGACAACGACAACATTGGCTGTTATGACATCGGCAAAGATGAGCCAATTCTACTCATTGTTCGTCCGAAAAGTGGCACAGAGTGAAAAGATAGACGGAAGAAAGAAAGATAGCCTTAGGCGTTAATTTATGCATTGGATTTTTGATCATGTTAATGTTATTTAATTTATCTATATTATTTTGTTGTTAATAAATTTTTTACCAAAAAAGTCGTATTATCTTATTTGACCAGCCAATGTGCTGTAAACTTGCATACAGGGATTTTTTCGACCTCCTGAATTCGGGTTTCGATTCTGAATTCAAATTCAAAATTTGAATTTGCGCCAAATCGGAAGTACGTGTTTTAGAGCGTTAAACCTTACGAATCTGTTAATATTTCACGTTTATTGCAATGAATCGCTGCAGAAACACCTCCGCTTTCCAAACTTTCCATAGCTTCAACTACGTCGCCTACCATTAGATTTTCTAAAGATAAACTTTTAAAATATTTCTAACTCAACATTTTTATGCAAGAAATTATGACAAATTCGAATTCAGTGCAAACAATACACCAGCTACACTTTTCAGGCTTCTTTTTGTAATTTCCTGTGAATGGATATACGTCGCCTACCATTAGATAGTTTAACTTCCAGAATGTTCTAGAGCCTCAACATTTAGATGCCTACAATCCTTATGGGGGCTCTATGACAATTGAGCGCCAGACTATTGAGCGCCAGACAATTGCGCGCCGGACGATTGAGCGCCAAAAAAAAGGACAATTGCGCGCCAACGCATAAAACGCGTTTTTTGACCCGCAAAAGTCGCAGTTTTCTGACAATGTTTTTCATTTTGGATTTTCATTAAGTTTAAGTGTGTTCTACCAGGTATGAAAAGTCATTTTACTTTGAGCAGTAATAAACAAATTGAAGAAATATTTCACAAAAGCGACAAAATTAAATCTTCTAACTAATTTTCTTGATCTTGGTCATCGTTGTTGCTCCTCCACTTGAGCGGTCTCAGAATAATCGTGCTTCAGCAAAAATCTTTGCGCCGCTTTCAAAAAAATCAACGGATTGCGATCTTCAGGTGGCTTTGAGGTGTAGTTGTCGAGCAGTGATTTAATTTTTCGATTTCGGTCAGCAATTTTCTTGTTTTGACGACCTAGAAGTGGAAGGGTCGGATCATTTTCATGCCTGAAATTTGGCATTATATCAAGACATTTTGATAATATTTTGGCTCATGTCAAGAAACAAATGAGTTTTGAATTTAAATTTGAAGTAAGCACTATTATTTATTCCCTTTTCAAGAACTTACTGGATCACAGATTGATACTGGTATTCTTCTTCAATGATGATTCGCTCAATAAATTGTGCTAAGCTCATTCTGGCCTTGTTGAAGCGCTCATTGAAAGTGCGGTTCCATCCTTCTATTGAGTTATTGGTTCGCGGTAAATCTTGAAACACTGAGACATGACAATTCCAGTCTTCGATGCTGTATCGCGGAGCTGTAATTCGGCCGAATCGGTTAATGCGTTTTACGTAGTTGTCCCTGATGTATGCCACGTAATCTGGAAAAATTTCAGTTACTGATTTGTACATTTTTACTGATATATTCCCTACACCATTTTCTGATTATTTTCAAATCTTAATATTTTGAATATATAAAATAATTCAAACCAAACGCTAGGTAACATAACTTGTTACTTGAGATTGTTTGGGCTCGCAAAGTCGATGTGTTTTGGCTGAGTTACAAACAAGTTGACGCTATTGACATCAGAAACTGCGCGAGCTTTGCATCCTCGCAATACCACTTTGATTTGTCTGAGCTGGCTTTGTCGAATCGGAAAAGGAATCCGTTTTGCGCTTCAACGAGAGGCTTGCGGCGTTCAGATTCGATGGCTCTTTGATTTTGCATTTTCAATATTTTAGAACAAAACGGCACGAGCAGAAAGGAGTATGGAGAGGGTATAACAAAATTGAAAAAGGAATGAATAGATTAGATAAATGAATAGATTAGATAAATCAGTTGATTTTTATATTATTATTCAGGACAAAAAGTTGACTCTATAAGAGTAATATCAGATTTTAGCTAAGAAGCTAAAAAACTGGCCAGAAATTAACTGGCCAAAGATACACTGGACATTAAAGGGTTAAACTTAATAAGAAACCAAAATGAAAAACATTGTCAAAAAACTGCGACTTTTGCGGGTCAAAAAACGCGTTTTATGCGTTGGCGCGCAATTGTCCTTTTTTTTTTGGCGCTCAATCGTCCGGCGCGCAATTGTCTGGCGCTCAATTGTCTGGCGCTCAATTGTCTGGCGCTCAATAGTCTGGCGCTCAATTGTCATGCACCCCTTATGGGGTCTAGACTCTAGACGTTTTTTAGAAGAAGAAGTTTTTAGAAAACGTTGGAATCTTACGCATTTCATAATGCGTCTGGGAAAAGGTACGCTACAATATTCTAAAGACGTGGTAATAATTCTATGAAATATCCAAGAGGATTAAGCGAAAGTTATGTGGCAGAAGAAGATAATTTTTGGTTCTAAGAAGATAATTTTTGATCGCCGAAACTAATTAGGTCTTAAATGGCTTGTGTGACGCTAGGACTTATTACTCCATTTTTTACGCTTTATCAGTTCAACAAAGAAAACGTGAGGAATTTTGCATTTCAAAGAATAAGACTGTCTCATCGCTCCTAAGAATAATAAACAAGGACTGCTAAGAATGTACTACCCAAAAATTTTGAAATTACCCCTAATTGGCTGGTGAGAATAACACAACCTCGTGAGAACTTATAACTTCAAGGACTCCAATACCGACTGAAAAAAGTGCTGTTAGCAAACCTACCCTAGATACTAACTTCCCCAAGTCACTTTCCCTCCATTACGCTTAAAGTCCTGAAGTGATTCGGAACAGCCGGACGCAGACATCGATTCTTCTTCGAAATGTAGTCTTTATTAATGAGCAAGAGGGAAGGACTGTCTTACGAAAAGGTATGGTTATATGAAAAGGTCATTCGTATAACTGAGTGGCATCAAATTTGTAGCATCAAACGCGTTACGCGTCTGCTTTTCTCAAACAAATATCATTCACAAACTAACCTTCAGGCCTTTTGAAGAAAAATTGTTTATTCTTTTCTATGGATACGTTAAAAAACGAGTCATCAATCGCTATCGACATGGTCATCCAACCACAGAATGTTTCAACCACGCCTCAAGTGTTTGGAGGTCAGAAATATTTCACCTTTGGCGACAATGTTGCTATTTTAATATTTCACTTTATCACAATTTTATTGATGCTTCGAGTAATTTATTGCTACCATTTCAATAATGAAAGATTAAAATCCTCCAAGTTGGCAGCATCCATCCTCATTTTTCTGTGGACACATATAATTTGCGCGTTACTTGATGTACCATACCACCTTTACCTTTTAGTCAAATGGAATTCAGGTAAACATTACTGTGGAATTAAACGTTTCTGTGTTTGGCCCCTTTACTCTGCGCGAGTAAAGGGGGACCAGGGTTTGTTTGAAATGTTTATAAAGCCCAGATGATGCGTGAGTAGACAGCAGTCGTGAAATTTGTATAATATACAACGTCTGCCTTCTTCTTTTCTGAGAGAACGGCTGTCTACTCACCATGGTTAAGCCGTGAAGAAGACGCTGTGTGAGTACTACTCACACAGCGTCTTCTTCACGGCTGGGCTCTGCTGCGCCCTTCTACTTTTGGCGGTAATCGAGCCCCTCTAAGGCGCACTGTAAAAGTCCGGGCATCTAGAAAAAGGCCTAAATAAGCCTGTTCGCGGATCGTGCTCCCGGACCTCAGGTTCAGTGTAGCAACGACTCCGACTCCGGAGTCGGAGTCACTCCCAAAAACCAGCCGGAGTCGATTCGGAGTCGACTCCGGAGTCGACTCCGGCCTCGGGAGGCGCCGGAGAAAATCATCAGGCGGCGCCGGAGAAAATTTTGAAGGTTTTTTCCAAAGTTTTGAAAATTTTCTTTAATTTTGCTCCAAATTTTCAATAATTCGACCACGAACTTTTGGATACCAATAATTTTTTCTTAAGAGAAAACATCTCATTTTGGAAATATTTTGTCGGTTTTCCAGGAAACAGATATGAAACACTAACTTTTGGCAATTTTGAGCTGAAAATTTGTGAACTTTTCAATAAATATTAAGAAACTTCAATCTTTAAATTTATTTCAATGATAAATTATAGTCAATTTTTAAAGAGAAAGCCATTTTTTATTAAAAATTTTGCCTGCGGCGCTTTTGTGCGCGAACCTGAGTCAGGTTCGCGGGTATCCCCCTAAATCGGCCACTCTGAGTCGAATTGCGCAAAAATTTTTCACGTGAACACATGAAACGGGACTTACGTGAGTCACGTAAAAGGGCAAACTCCCCCGTCGGCGCTCGGATTTGGGCGTGTGATACATGAATCACTTCCTCTCGGCGAGAGAAGACGATTGGTACCTGTTTCAAGCCCGAATTCGACGACCACCGGAAGATATGGCTTCCGGAAATCCAGAAAATCCTGGATTTGGGGCGTGGTCCTCGGCAAAGGCCGCGGGTTCTCTTTTCTTGTTTAAACGCTAATTCGCCTGAGATCATCAGGCTTTCTAATGTATTAGATTAAGCCACACAAGACAACTATGAGCCGTATGTGCTGTATTGGACAGGAATATCGTTTAATCTGTTCAACAACACTACTTCATTATCCATGTTATTTCTCTCGTTGGACCGTCTCCTTGCGCTGAAATTTCCGTGTCGTTACAACGCGTGCATAGGAAGATGCATGCCACGTGTAACACTTATAGTCTTAATCGGAACTACAATTCTAGCGATTATTTTATATTTAACGGCACTGCCACTCGAAATGGATAAAGGCATGTTGAAAAGGGGAAAAAATTTTCCCCATTTAAAAACAAGGGGCCCGGGAGTAAAAAAGCTTCCCTCTGCTCAAAAATAACCAAAAACAAGAATTTTCAAGGCCTTCAAAGCCAGGTATCATGAAATTCAAAACTGATTTTAGTTAAATATTGTCAATCATCTTCTTGCGTTAATACACGAAATACTGTTCCGATAATGCAAACTATTCGATTGGTGACTATTGGAGCAAACGTTTTTACCAGCGGATATTTCCTTTGGGAGCTCCAAAAAGTTATCAGCCAGAAACAAAAATTGGTAATTTTTATTCTGATCTGCTACGAGCAATCCAGTTCACTGGAGCTAGGCTATGTTTACAAATTTTTAGAATGAGCGTGCTGTTAAAACGGCTACTGTACTGGATTTGTTGTTGAACGTCTTGCCTTCCATATTGGCTCATGTTTTGGTTGAGGTAGGTACAGTCGTACCCTGCTAAACCGTATCGATCCATTCCAGACAAAAGTACGATTTATGTAGTTTAGCGGGGTGTACTAATTGACGTAGTGCGGAACAAACGTGGTACGGACAAAAATTTTCAAAATTCTTGCATAATTTTAATTGGCGCCAAAATATATTTGAATTTTAGCAAACGCTCTTCTGGAAACGGAATACGCTGTCAAAAACTTGAAATTTATTTGGACTATAAGACATTTTATAGGTGTTCAAAATCAACCCTGTCTACTACGTTGGCTCCATGCAATCAGTACTGATCACAGCGAATGTCGCATTTTGTTCTATCTATACTTGGTATATAATGATGAGAAGAAGCGGAGTGGTTGCAGCAGCCAGATCCACAAAACCTGTGAAAGTGGAACTAAAAACGAGAGTACAATGAGTAGAATGACATGAAAATATTGGCACAATAAATATCGTCAGGAGATTTAATGCCATTCTATACAGAAATGTCGAATATAAAAAATTTCTGTGATACAGTCAAACCCCGTAAAAAATCCCTGTAAAACAATTAATTAAATATTAATTCCATCGACCGGTTTTATATAAGTACAGTCAACCCTCGATAAGATGCGCGCCTCGGGATCGGACCCGGAGGCGCATGTTATCGAGGGACGCATCTTATCGAGGGTTGGGTTTTTTGAAAATTTAAGTCAATTTTAAATTGGCGCCAAAATTTTTGACCAAAATTTGAATTTTTACAGTATTTTTGACAATTTTTTTAATATTAGCCAAAAATTTGGTAAAAATAGCGAAATTTGTGAAAAAAATTCAAATTCGCGCAAAAACATTTCAAATTCACGCCAAAAAATTTGAATCTGCGGCAAAAAATTTCGTATTTTTTCGAAAATTTGTTAAAATTTTTCAAAACAAGGGGACCCTTTGAATTTTTCGCGCGCCGCCTGCCGGCGGCGCGCATGTTATCGAGGGGGTTTAAGGGGAAAATAGTCGGGACCGGACCTGGAGGCGCATGTTATCGAGGGACGCATCTTATCGAGGTGCATCTTATCAAGGGTTGACTGTATTGCAATATATCTTTAAATTTAGAATACTGTTTTTATTCCCAACCATTTTAAGCATACAGGTGATCACACATATTGATGTCAGTGTTTCCGGTGATATTACAAGTGTATTGATCTTAGATTCCAGTTTTTTCGGTCACATATTCAGCACTTGCTCCAGTCTAACGGTTAATTCACTTTGCCCAAATATTTCGGCACATTGAGAGTGATACTTGCCGATAAAATGCCATTCCCATCTCTTACTACATCAAAAACTATTATACTGCTGGGTGTGAATCCGAATCCTGGAACTTTAGTGTTTATCAGTGACAAAGCTTTCGTCTTGACAAAAAGGTCTCCTCGTTTCACATCGGTATCGTTGTACTTTTCGCTGTATGTGTGGGTAGCAGTAGAACCATCCTCTTCGTTGATAAAATTTACCGTATACGTTACTTTGTGCTCCGCTGCTAAATAAAAATCAGGTAACAGTAAACTAACCGCCAAACAACTTTTCAAGTGGATTTTAAAGTTTTTTTAAAGGGGTCTCTCTAAATGACTCTCTGTAAAAAGGAAGCTGTGCCAGTTATTTCACAAGGAAAAGCGCTAGTCGCTTCGCGGCAATTGGCGCGAACCTTATTTGGACGGACTTCAAGATTAGAAAAAATGGACTTCAAGTTCGTGTCTAGCGTCTAAAATCCCCTTAAATCCATTTACCGCGCAGATTTGTCTTTTTTCTGTTAGTTCTATTAGTTGTGCCATTAGGTTTTAGACCACTTTTTAAGGATTAAGCTGGTGACAAACTATTGCTATAGGCTTTTAAATAAAGGTCAACTTACTGCGCAGAGAGAGATATTTTTTGTATCTTTCTCTGCTCGGAACAGGGCCCTAGTTTCATAGGGGGAAATAGGGGAATTCCGCGGGGGTCAGCTTTGAAAATCCAATGTTTGGTTCATTTTTGCTATCATTCATTTGACCATCTTCACCCGAAGAACGAAAAGCATAAGAAATTTAAAACTCAAGTTAACAGTAAAATTACAATGCTTTCAATTTCTTACCTTGAACTCCCAACAAAGCGACCATAATAACTGTCATGGACAAGAATATAGAGGTCGACATATTCGTTAGTAACTATGGAATAAAGACCTGAATATAAAAATGATTATAAGACTGATACAGTCGTCCCTCTCTAATCCGACCCTATCCGTTTTAGCCGAAAAGGGTCGGATTAGAGAGGGTGACGGATTAGAGAGGGTCGGATTAGAGAGGGAATTTCTATACAAAAAAATCCATCTCGGCCAAAATGGGTCGGATTAGAGAGGGTGATCCCAAAAATGGTAAAAATACACAAATTTTTTAGTATGAATAAAACCTAGCTAGATCGACTATTTAAGTCGTAAATAAGCGTTCTAGATGGGTCCCATTTAACTTTAAAAAATTCCCATTTTTTTTAGTTAACCCTTTAATGCCCGACCGTGGAATTTTGCTGATTTCCCCAAAAATTGCTGATTTCAAACCCCAAAAATTCCAATTTTTGAGGTTCGATCCATGATACCCTTCTAGGAGGTCAAAAAATTGGCCAAAAATTACTCCAAAGTATATAAATACGCCTCTAATCCGGCACCATTTGGCCGGAGCGGAGAAGTAAGAGAGGATGAAAATCAAAAATAATGCAAAAATGGTTAAAAATACACACAAATGTCTGCGAAATTTTGAGAAAAATTTGAAATTTAGAAAAAAATTTTGCTTGAAAATTGAATTTTTGGTGTGAAATTCAAAAATTTTTTCCCGGCCGCCGCCAATGGCGGCGGCCTGAGAAAATTTCTGAAAAACAAAAGGGGGACCCTTTTGTCTTTTTTCTGCCCTGACCCCCAAAATGGGTCGGATTAGAGAATTTGGGTCGGATTAGAGAGGGAATTTCCATACAAAAAAATCCGTCTCGGCCAAAATGGGTCGGATTAGGGAGGGTGACGGATTAGAGAGGGTCGGATTAGAGAGGGACGACTGTATATTGAATCGACAACAGCACGTTATATAGGGTTTGGAATTTGGAGTCAGAGAGCATTGAAATTTTCTATAGACGTTTTCTATAGAATTCGTCCCAAAAATTCGTATAGAGAAATTTCCTCTGATAAATTTTTTAGAAAACCTTTACGAAAAGGTGGGCTGAGAACAACACGCGGGTCAACGTACAAGAAATCTTGCTCTAACCGATCCACAAAAAGAAGACGCTAGCTTCTTCTCTATCACTTTTCGAAATCTTTCTTCCTTTTTTCAAGACTAACCTGGCCTGGCCCATCCTTGGTGGTAGTTGCCATATAGCATCCTAGTCTCTAGAAAATGGAAACGGTTAAAAATTTGACAGACTACAAAACGGCCCAATCCATGAAAAGTTTTCTCTAGACTATGGATCCAGTTTCGAACGATTTCTTGTCCACTATCAGAAATTTTAGAAAGTTGTGTAGAGATAGTCACAATACGCGGTTCAAAGTGCAATAAATCGTGATCCAATTGACTAGCAAAAGACGGACCGTCTCTCTATAGAGAGAGACCGTTTTCTCGGACGTTCTGCACGATAGCTATAGAGACATAACCTGATATGTCTTTGGTAGGTAAACAGCGCACCTCTCTAACGATAGCCTATCTGATATTGATCAATTTTCTCGAAAGATTTTTTGTCAACGTCCACTTTTCGAAATATTTTCTTCCTTGTTTTTAAGATTGGACACCTTCCAAGACTGAAAACTTTGATAGACTACAAAACGCCTGTCAGACGCCCGCAGTCCCAGAAAGGTTGTCTCAAGAATATGGGACCATTTCTTGAAAGATTTTTGTCGTGTTTTAAAAATTTTTGATTTCTTGACTTCAGACTGGACCCAACCTCAACTAGCCAAGCCAAGCGTCAACCAAGTATCTAAAAAGTGCAAAGGTGAGCATCATTTCAGTCGAGAAATTTCGTTTGCTTGCCTACTATGATCATATTGGGGTATACTTGCGTCACAAAACGCGATGGGACAAATTTGAAACGGACCAGCCAAATAGGAATATTTCTCCTGTGAAAAATGGGAGAGACGAATCGTCTTGAGACTAACCATCTTGTTGACAATTGCTTGCCTCTGTAGTACACGAATTATTTATCAGTCTTAATGGAAGAACACCTTGATCGAGTGAGCAGGTATTTCTTAGTAAAGTGCTGTCTCGATACGAAAATAAATTCAAATAAAGTAATTAATTCCATAAATTAGAAACAAAATCAATATTACGTTAATTTCTCATCACTAATTAATTATTTCTACTAAAAAAACTTTTGAAATAGTTTATACTATTTTCAAAAATTTAATAATAGGGCGAGGTTTAAATTAACAGGGGATTATATTTTCGGGCAATATTGTCTCATTTCCTAATTTTCTTAATAAAATTGGTATATCTTTCAAAACTTCTTGATAAACTAATACTCAAAATCTTTTATTTAATACATACGATGTTATACAATTGTGGAAACAAATTATTCTTCAATAACTATTTCTTGCTCTGAAACAATTAATCCATTTTTTTGTTTTTTCTGGATTTTCTTCCATAATGTTCGGTTCCAATTCTGCATTTGATTTTTTGAGCATATCACGTCCTCCTGGTAGAAGTACAAAAATATACCTCTTTATTTCATACGAAATTGTAACACCAATCATTAAAATTTGAATACACCGTTACTTTTGAGCTATGTGGTAATTTTCGAAGAAAGATGTAAGGTTTTGTATTTTTTACATTTTTTCTGTAAAATAGACTATTTTATATTTACTAAAGTTGTTATAGATAGATTGTTATTCATTTTTACGAAAACTAATGAGTAACAAGAAACGCTTTCACTTTCACTAATGAGTAATGAGAATAGCGGTTGTTATGTGGCGTAAAAGAGCCAATTTACTCATTGTTCGTTCGATAGGCGGCACGGAATAAAAGGTGACTAAGCTACACCTGTGTCAGCTATTATTAGTTTTTAGTAAGAAATGATAAGTCTATATTTTTTCTTCGTTTTCTTAGCGTGAGAAAATTGCATATCGTTTTTCTTTAGTTAATCCTCCGGGTTTAATTATTTCAATGCACCAATTTTTGGTGCTAATTTTTTTCTCTAACCTCTCATTTTTACATACTATTTTCTCTTTCTCTGGTGACTCAATTAGAAGGTGGGGGGGGGGGGCTATATTAAAGAAAATACGGTATATATTTTGTAAAACTTTGCGTAAGTCGACCTCTAAAGGGCCCCTTCGTACAAAATGAATATGTCCTATACAGAATTTTCTGGAAAGCCCTGTAGCCTTTTATGGGCATTACAGTACATACTTTCAAGTTGCAAATATGTAGCAGAAATATTTTACAAGCGATTATATTTGTACCGTTTGATGAAACGTATTCAAAATTTCTTTGAGAACCTTCTGCAAAGACATATTTGGGGCTCGAAATATAGATAGCTTTCACTATTTTTCTGCCGTCTCCACATTTCTTCCATGACTCTGCACTATTTCCTGATATAAAAACGCATAAACATTGCGTCTGACCTTTGAAAAATAAAGAATGTGACGAATTGGCCAATTCCATGTTAAAACTTGGATTCAACCTCAGCCTAAATGCCTCTTCCCTTTGCACTTTTCTTTTCAATTCACGTCTTTTAATTTCAAGTCCTTGACTCAACAAATAACGGTTTAACGTTCGTTTTCTATTTTTCAAAATTCAGTTAACAAAAATAAGTCAGCGTCGCCGATTACTATTTTTCTCGTTCATTAATTTGTTGTGTGTCTTCAGCAGCTATTTATTTACCTTTCCACCCTTTCCGCTCGGCAGAGCCTTGTATAAAGTTCCCATTCCATGGGAGGCGTTGCCCTTTCTAGCGGTAAATAGTCCCGTCACTTTTGAGTTGGTTATTGGTCTACTATTGTTTTGGGGTTTCTATTGATTCCGATTTCATATCGTCCTTGAAGTTTATTTTGGTGCGTTAGTTTTAGGAGAAATTTATTTTCGGGAAAACTACTTTTCCTATGAGAAAAATTGTTACGGAAAGAAATTGTCTGGTTTCATAGAAACTTTCTTTCCTAGAAACTTCTTCTTGCCCTAAGTAAACTGATTTACCGGAATTCATTATTTCCATACACTTCTATAGGAGGACTCTGTTAAAGAAGGCTCAATTATAGGGGACTCAATTAGAGGAAATACAGTAACATTCTCTTTGCTTTATAACGGATAAAATTTCATATACCGTTAAAAATTTTTGTAATCAAATCTTTGGTTTTCAGATTTTCATTCCATAAAATTTACCGGAAATGGTATCCGATTCTGATGACAAAAAATATCTGTGCTGTTGCAACAATATCCATGTTCAGGTATGTTTTCTTAGTTTTTATTCCATATATGGATTGATGGCAATCTTTAGCCATCCGCAAAATAAAATAAAAAAACTTAATCAGCTATTTTTAGCGCGGCGCCTTCATAATCGGCCTTCTGGGCGTGATTTTGATTCCACTCTTCATGATCGGCTCTGTCTTCACGATGAAATTGGATCATTATTATTACGGTATTTGTCCAATACTCCACTTTTTATCCTGCATTTCCATCATCTATGCTTATTATTCGCAAAATCCGAAGTTCTATTGGCCATTTCTTGTCTTAACGGTAAGTGCTTAAGTTGCGTCTTATCATTAAAGACCCCAAAAATATTTAATTACACTTCCTATATGCTTAATCATTGTCTCTCTTCAAAGATAACACAAAAAGGCGCTCTCTTTTGGTAAGACGACTATCGTTCAGCCAACGCACTCAATGGTTAAATGTTGTAATGTTGATTGAATGATCGATGCGTCCGCTTTCTAGAAACAAAAGTAAGAACAAAGACTCTTTTTAAATATTTTTGATCTCTAAATATCTAAAAAGAGAGTGCCTTTTTGTACAGCCTATTGAAGAGAGACAATGGTTAAGCATACCAGGCAGTGTAAAAACATATTTTTGGGGTCTTTACTTATCATTGATATGTAAGAAAATTTTGTTTTGGTTTCTTTATGATTTTTGAAATGTTATATTTTCAAATTCCCGGCAAGAAAAATCAAAAATTGATCAAAGATTGTTCAAAAATTGACAAAATACAAAAACTTGCCATTATGACAAAAATCCACTAAAAATGTAATTCCAAATCGATTCCAGGCCGTCAGCATCTGCTTAAACTTTTTGATATTGTGCGTATGGGTGTTCGTGAGGGTTCCAGGATCATGGATGCTGGACACTCAATACATGAACGAAGTGCACAAGAGTGAAACCAAGTGTGAGTTAATTTAAGTCATTCTTAGAAGCTCAGGCTTCAGCTTTTGTCTAGTCTATACTAGCTTCAGCTGACTTTCAAAAATTTTAATACCCTTGAAATTTCAAAACAAGTGCATAAAGATGACAGATTGTCACACAGAGATAGTCATTCCGACGACACCGCCATAGGCGTCAGCTTTAATTGGTACTACCGTATCTTTTGTAATTGCACCCCTCTAAAATTACCCCCGGAGTATTTTTAGTAAATTATTGAAAATTTTCACTTCTCATAAAAATTAGTATGATACTTTCATTTTTCAGCTGCTCGACTCAACACCGCCATTGTTATCACTCTGCTCATAATTCTCGAGTTTCTGTCAATATGGTTCGAATTCGTCGTCTTTCGCGCAATGAAATACACGAAAATGAAGAATTTGGAACTTGACGCTCACAATATGACATAAATCCAGAATCGCTATTGAAAACATTCCATTGTATTTATTTGGCAGGAATTAAATAAATTATAAAAACATGAATATTTTCAGCTTTTATTTTCAAATTTCATCTTTTGAATGAATCACAGCGCTATAAAAAAGAAACATTATATAAAATTTACCCAACTGTCATATTTCCTCTAATTGAGCACTCCCCTTATAATAGAACCTCCTACAGAAAGAGGAATAGTGTGTAAAAATGAGAGAGTCACACGAAAATACAGTATGTGGTATCCTTTTATGACATCCTGGTCTAAAAAATTTGCATTTCGTCACATTTTCTGAGTGATTTTTTCTCGCCGTTATTAAACATTGAGATATCGATTGAGAATTTCAAAACTTTCGTATCACCTAAATTGGGAACTGCGCTGCAAGGCAAATTCACTCCTTCTCTCTTCATTGGAGTTGTTTTCGTTCTTAACCTCGGTCATCTGGCCGTTCGCTCGACAGACAAACGTCTTCACAACTTATTTTCAAACTTCACATTACTTACTTCCTTATTTATTTCTGGATGCGTTTCTAATAAAGAAACTATAGACGAAATTTTTTGCCGGATTTGTCGCATTTCACTTTCTTTTGACAACTTGAGATAGTGCATTTAGATTACTAAAACTACCGTATTCCATAGAATTTAGCCTAAGGGGCGCTAAAATATATGCAACCTAAACTAGAGGGATTACGGTATTTAAAACTATAATCCATCGGCTTTATTCCGGCCACACCCTGTATATTACATCCGTAAGTTGAAAAAATGAACTACGATCTTGACGACAGACAATACCGATGTTGTTGTAACAGTATGCATATCCAGGTTTGCAGATAGAATTTGTGAATTTCCCATTGTAAATGCCCATAAACTGATCAAAATACGAATTTTGGTTTTCCATTGTAGTAGGATGGTTGTCCATTTTCTACGAATTTTTTCCAGAATATTGATTATTATTCTGGAAAATTTTCTAGAAAATTTTAGTAAAGGACAGATCTGAGCTAGAATCGAAGTTGTAAAACGATGCGTCATGAAATTCGCACAAGAGGCGTCATAAAATTCGCGCGCGAATTCAAATGGACATTTTGTTGGTTAACACACATATGGTATCCCCTGTAAAAAGTATACTATCGTGTACAGCTCGATGAGCTGAACAACTTTTACAAAGGTACCATGGGTGTCTGAGACGATACTAGCGATATGTAGCGAAAAAATAAATCCAAAATGTCCATTTGAATTCGCGCTCGCGTCAGTTTTTCATTTGTCATCGTTTTACAACTTCGATTCTAGCTCAGATCTGTCCTTTAAGCAATTATATAAACAAATAATTCATGGGAAAAATGGGCCAGAATTAGGCGTGCGAACACCTTTTTCGATCTCCGGAGTATGGGCCAAAATTCAAAAGTTTTTAATCATGTAGTTTCTGGATAAAGCCCAAAAGATGATTAAATTCTCAGGATTTTCCAGAGCGTTGCTCACTTAGTCGCCATTGTTGGCTTGCACTTGAGTGTATTCGGTATGATTTTCTCAGCAGTGATGTGGAGATGGGACTTTGCGATAATATTCTGCCTCAACCTTCTCCTCAGTCAGCACATGACAATCATTTATGGCATTAAGAGACAAAATCCGTCTTTATTGCGGCTATTTCTTATCTTAAACGTGAGTTTTTAATTGACCTCAATTTCGTTACACTAGGGCTACGCACGTATGGATTCTGTAATGGGTTTTGTATTTTTCTTTTCCCTAGCCTATGTTTTATCACAGCGCTGTAGTCTCTACAGAATGGGCTGCGTTGTGAAGCAGACATGAAACACGTTTTTCCGACAGAAACAAAGACATACACAAACCCATTCTCATGTCTGCGCTGTAATGCTCTTTGCACTGCAGACACATTCCTATTATTTCATTTTGGGTTTAAACAAAGAAGAACAATTCTAGAAAGAAAATCAAATCGATTTGATCGGACTGGATTTACGAAATGGGTTGCTCGCTGGGTTTTGTAGAGAGCACTGAAATACACAAAACAAAGAAGAGACTGTGATTAAACTATAGACTGGGAAGAGAATAATACACAAATCCCATTACAGAATCCATTCTTTGCGTAGCCCTAGTGTAAGCCTAGCAAAGGTTTTTGCAAAAACACACACTTTCCATCATGAAAAGCTTCTAGAACGCAAATATCCTAAAATAAATGATCATGGTTCAAACATTTTTTAACTCTCAAACTTTTTGTGAAAAAAATTGAGCTTACAACACTCGAGATTCCCAGGACGTCTCCGATCCAAGTACTAATCGAGCCCAGCGTTGCTTGACTTGGCAGATCGGACGGGATGCCGTATTTTCAACGCGGTATGGTCGTAATCGAAGGAGAATGCTAGCTCGGAGTATATAAAGGAGCTAATTCTACAGACCAATTCAAAGACAGGGTGGAGGGACGCGAGGGCGTTAGAGAACAATTATATTTCTCATGTGCACCTCACCTCCATTCGATCGACGTGCGTCTTTCATAGCCCAAGCAGCGACCGGCTGAGATATGCGACAAAAAACATAGACACACAAAACCCATTACAGAATCCATTCTTTGCGTAGACATAGCTTTAGATGATACTATCAATTCCGCTATAGAAATCAGGATCTTAACTGTGATCAAGACTTACAATAGAATTATCCTAATGCTCTAAATTTGTGAGGAATGACTCATGAGAAATCGAACTTTTCCATGGAAAATGCCTTATTAAAGACTTTTCTATTGACATAAAGCAAAGGCTAAAGTAAACTTGTGCTAAAAAAATTTGTGCTACAATCTAATATAAATTTTTCCAAACTAATATTACTTTAAATTGTAAAAATGTAACCAAAATAAGTTTCTGTTGTAACAAATGTAAGAAACGGAATTCCATACTTTAGGGCGGTTGCATAGCACTTCTAACGGTTTTTATTTTGATATCGGGACTGATGTTGAAAATGATCGTGACGTCTCCTGAAAAATGGCTGCCGAAGAATAAGGATTTGGACGATGCGACAAAAACTAAAACAATTCAAGGTAATTTACCTGTTGTATAATATAAATAATGACGACGGCGCACAAAATTGCATTCTCAAGTTTCATTATGGACTCTTCAATTTTTTGGATTTTTAAGCAAAAAATCGAAGTAGTTTTTCATTTCCAGATGCCCGGCACAACATCAACAGCTTTATAGCTTTCTTATCAGTGTATCAGATACTGGATGTGTGGTTCCAGTATATTATCTTTCGCGCATACAAGTACATGAAAATGGCTCAGTTGAGCCTCCTCATTTGCAATCAGCACATCCAGAAAGACGGCGTTCCAGAAATTTGATTTTCGCAATATTATTCTACAATTCAAATTCACAAATAACTTAACCGTCTAAGAAAAAATCCTCAAACGACTTTGTTATTTGACGTAACAGTTGCGCATACATATAAAAAGTCGATTAAAGTGCATATTCATCTCATCCGAAAATAGAATGAACTGTCTAAAAAGATGCCTAATCATCAGCTGTTTTTATTTTCAATCACTTCCGTTTCTTTTTCTTTGACAAAAAATTTATGTCCTTCCTCGGCTCATTCATTGATTGAAAAGTTCTGAGAGTACATTTTGATCCAAAAAGAGGTCTCTTTTCAATCGACGGGTGAATCTTTTATTGTCCTTAGTTGTTATTGTTTATCGGTCTGGCGTGATGCCAGTTTGCTCTGCGTATACTAACCTGAAACACAAACAATCGAGCAAATCATCCGAGTTCACGCGATGGCCAATTTTGATGAAAATCTGATGAAATCCGGATAGAACGGGTATTTTTGGCGCCAATTCAAAAACCTAATTGTGTCCTTATAAACTAGGGAAAAAGTTGACATATAATGAGTAACATCAGATTTATGGCCAACATAGTGAAAAGTGACCAAAAAAGGCGATTTCATCACCATATTTCATCAGATATTTCACTATTGTAGCCCGGGCCTTTATTTTTGGCCAAAAGCCATTGGACCCCAAAACTAAGATTTCTCCCCAGGAAATAGGTGTTTTTAACACTTGGTTCGAAATAGAATGACCTGCCGCGAAGAACGTCAAGTCTTCAGTTGTTATTGATTTCAATCACTTCCGTTTCTCCTTTCCTTGACAAAAATTTCAAGTCCATTTTTGGCCCATTCATTGATTAGACAGACGTCAAGAGTATGTTTTGATCTAAGGAACAGATAGAACACTCCTCCGGCCAAACGGCGTGTGAGTATTTCGTCGCCATTGTGTATTAAACTGTCGTCATGCAGGCGTCTACCCAACCGATAACTGTCCAAAACCTTTTATGATGTGCAATTTGTAGCAAGAAAACACGCGATTGAATCTTTTGGATTCACTCATAAATATTTTCTCCTTTGTAAACCGGACATTTGCTGTCAATATTATCTTTTAGTCTACAGATTTCACAAAATTTGCCGGAGATGGAATTCAATCCAGACGACAAAAAGTATCTTTGTTGCTGCAACAAAATCCATGTTAAGGTTAGTGTTTTGAATTCTGTTGCATTTGTGCAAATTTTCATGTTGTCAATGGGGTTTGCTGCACCCCGGTAAATTTTCAAAACTAAAATTTCAAAACACCTTGAAAAAACACCTGAAGGGACCAGGACAGTTCGTCCTCCGGACACTTCATCCCCAGAGACACTTCTCCCCGGGACACTTCGTCCCCAGGGCCACTTCGTCCCCCGTATATAAAAGTAAGCTCACACTTAAGCTTAAGCTTTGAGTGATAGCTTACAATGTTCCTAGGCCTTAGGCGAACAAGTTGAACTTAAGTTTTGGTTTGAGCTTAAGTTCCAACAACTAGTCTTAAGGCTCTAAGAGACTCTAGGGATCATTTTACTCTATAATTGCCTTCTAGAAGCCTATTTATTCTTGCGGGAGACAAAGTGTCCCTGAGGACAAAGTGTCCGGGCGACTAACACTCACGTACACGAAAGTTACGTTCACGGAACCTACCCGATGACGTGGAAGTGTCCATTGTGAATCGAACCATAACCAAGTCTTGATTTTTCAGCGCGGTGCATTCATAGTCGGCATTGCTGGCATGGTTTTCAATGTCGTAGCTCTGAGTGGTTCTTTAATAGAGCAGAGTGGGGATTGGTGGCAGTTGGTGCCGGAGGCGATTGTTAGCATTGTCAGCTTCCTGGTCTTTATGTGCATCATCTTCGCTCACAAGAAACAGAAGCCGGCGTTGTATTGGCCGTTTATCGTCTTAAACGTGAGGTCATTTAATAATTTCAACTTTAGTTGCGGTCAATTTCCTCTCAGCTGATTTCCATATAACTTTTACTTTCAACTCAATTCCTTTCAAGATCGTTTTCCACCGATCTTTTTCCCCACCTGCCTTTGATTGTTGAAAAATTTGTTCGAGATAGGTTGGGAAATATCGAGGAAAATAACTGTAGGGAAAATGAGCTGTATCCGGGCATTTTTTCTTTTAATTCTTTAAATATGAAAATCCTGTAAAATTCTTAAAAATTTAGTTGCGAAATCCAAAAAATTCAAAAATTTATAAACCCAAATATCTCCAGGCCATGAGCATAGCGCTTGTTGTGGTGTACATTGCAATATGGTGGTTCATGTTGTACGTGGCTCCGGAAGATTGGCTGACGAAATCAAGGTACATGCATAAGGATGAGATGGAAAAGATTATCATGAGTGAGTCGAACTTTTATAACGGTTTTTATAACTGGCTATATCATATTTTTGGAATGATTTAGCTTATCTTAGGCAGCCGAGCCAAGTCGGCTGTCTAGACTGTCGTTAATTGCCAGTAGAATATTTTTTCTTACTTTTTCGGTTTTTCCAATAAAAAATCATAAAAATTGAGATAATTATAAATTTTCAGATAATCCGAAAGACAGCGCCCTTATTGCCGCCTTTATTGTGTTCCTCGTATTGATATCCGCTTGGTTCCAATACATCGTCTATCGCGCATACCAATACACAATAATGACTCAGCTGAATCTCGTCACTATAGAATATAAGCATATGGACAATGAAACGTAAATCCAGCGTTGATCTCGAATATATATTTATGTATATTTTATATGTCGATAAAAATTTCAAGTCCATTTTGTTTCATTCACTTATTAGAAAGTCGTTAGAGTACATTTTGATCTAATGAAGCGATAAAAGGTCACTTCGGCCACAGGGCGTATGTGTCTTCCTTCTTATGATTGACTTACCTGTCGTCATGCGGTCGTTTCCTCAGCGCATAATTGCCCGAAACCAAAAACAAACGACTAAATCATTTGAAGTTGGCCCGTTGAAATATTTTCCCTTTAGTAAGTCGAAAGTTTACCGTCGATAAATAATGGGTGCATATAATGGAAACGGAAGTGAAAGTTTGATCAAACTGTTTTGGACTTTATTTCATAGTTATTTTTATGCCCCGTTTCTGTAATAATTATTATTATTATATCGTGCCATAGAGTCGATTTAATATTTACATCCAGATAGGGAGTTTAAAGGTCTAAATCTCTCTTTTTCCGCTGCGGGACGAAAATTTAACATGAAAATGCTTTGTTTTTTGAAAAGATTGAATTCCCGCAAAAATGTACCAAATTCAAATCCAAGACGCTAGTCATTTTTAAGACGGCCTACAAAAAATTTTTAAAAGATGACCAAAGTAGAGAATCCCGAGGTCTCCGAAAATTCGCTAATAATGACCTACGATCCTGACGACAAGCAATATCGTTGTTGCTGCAAAACTATGCATGTTCAGGTATTTTTTCGATACTTATCGCGTTCTTAAATCATGTTATAATTTCTTCAGCGCGGGGCCTTCATAATCGGGATTGTTGGCATGATTTTGAGTCAAATTGCTCTAATTTCCTCGCTAGCAGGACAGAAAGGCGACCCTAGGCGGATCGGTCCTCTAGCCAGTTTCTTGGCCTGTATGCTCATCTTAGCTGCTCAAAGAAAGCAAAACCCATCGTACTATTGGCCGTTTCTTGTTCTAAATGTGAGCTTTTTGTCGTTCTTTTTTATGCCGAATAGTAAAACACAAGAAGGGAATACCCGCGGCTTTCGCCGCGAGACAGAAATCATGCACCCCTGTAGCGGGGGAACGTAAAAAGTTGCCTTTGTACCGTAAAAAGTGCCATTTTTGCCACTTTTTGGCCAAAAAATGTCACTTTTTGATTGTGCACCAAAAAATTTTTTGGGATTCCTTTATAGCTTGCCGAGACCTATCAAATGAGCTATCATGCACCCTGTAAGACCTAATCACAGAAAAAGGGGCACGCCCTCCATCCTGCGAAATAGGTTAGAGTGGAAAAATGTCTTTAAAAAAATTTTGATCTAAAAAAAAACTGTTTCGTAAACCCAAATGCCAATTTCGGATATTTTATATTTGACTTTTAAAAAATTACAGGCCATTGGCATAGTGTTTTTTGGCATGTACATTGTAATTTGGATCATAATGTTAATCAAAGTTCCGGAAGACTGGATGTCTCAGGCAAAGTACATCCACGAATTAATTATTGAGCATAACACAGAAGCCGTTATGCGTAAGTCAAATTTACTTGTCTGATTTATTTCCAAGCTCTAATTTGATACCTACATTTTTTGGATAAGAAATTCTAAAACTGAAAATTTTGGTATTTGTCACCATGAACACCTATCCAGAATTTTCTTTAGTATCCATGTTCGAAAAATCCTGGTACACGATTTGTTTCCTTTGCATACGATTGCATTTGTACGTGAAAAAAAGTTTACCCCTATGCAAAAAATTATCTTTCCCGAAAGATAAATTTTTAATTTACAAATTTAAAAAGCTGGCAAAAGTTAAGGATAATGGGGTTTTGCCATAAAATCCTTACAGAGGTGTACGTTAGGCTTGGGCTTAGGCATGTCCTATCTTTAGGCTTCCTTTGCAACGCTATGGTTCTTATCTGAAAAGTAAGGCATGTCTTGTTCTGCGCAGAAGACATTCTTCGACATTTTGAGTCAACTTAAAAGTGCGGCAATTTGAATGGTATTTTAAGGAAAATGGCCAATGGCCGGAATTTACTGTTTTAGACTGCATAAAGACTGTTCTAGACAGTTTCAGTATGTTTATATCACTATAGTAGGTAAGATGTGATATACTATTGTATATCACTATTTTATGTAAGAAAGAAAACAGTAAATTCCGGTCACTTTGGGCCAATTCCTGGAAATACCATTCAAAGTGCAGCACTTTTAAGTTGACTCAAAATATCGAAGAATGTCTTCTGCGCAGAACAAGTGAGGCCTTACTTTTCAGATAAGAACCATAAATTCTGACTTTTGGCTAAACTTTAAAACAATACATTTCTTCCGCTTTCAGATGCACGTATCGTTTTCGTCATTATTATCAGTGTGTTTATGGCTTGTGGATTGCTGGCAGTGTGGTTCGAATATGTCGTCTATCGCGCATATAAATACATGAAAATGACACAATTAAGCCTCGGGACTTGCAATGAGCCATAGAGTATCAGTATGGCTTAGGATGACAATGGTTGTAAACTTTGGAAATATTGGAAAAGATCAAAGATCAATTACAGTTACAAGTCTTAACGGGGTTTGACTGTACTATTATTGAGAATTGAAATAAATTTATGACATTCATATTTGATTGTAATACAACAAGAAATGTAGTAATCTTTTTGTAATCGTGAATTCTCCTTTTGTCACCAACTTTTTTAATGTCGCGATACGATGGATAGATTGTGTGATACCAATTGTATTAAAACTCGGGAATCTAAAACATGACTTACGTTTTTGCGAAAAAAATTAGAACAGGACATGTTTCCGGAAAATGACTTTGACGTCAAAAAATATTATGGTGGCCGAAAAGGTTCACGAACTAAAAATTTCCGTTTGATTTATTGACTCTATATTTAGCAAAATCCGCACCGTGTCACCGGAAGTTGACAAAGTTGTTCTTGTTTACTATTTGTTGCCATTAAGCACCTTGCTCAATACACATTCGTCCTTATATCAATAATAGAATACCCACTGTTCCTAAGATCAATAAAAAATCAATTTGGGACCACCCACTTTGCTTTAAAGGCCAAATATGGGCATTTTTAGGACAGGAGGATTTCCGCGTTAAAAACGTGGAAATCTTCTCCCGTGGAAATCGCTCCGTCCAAATCCTCCATCCCAAACCGTGAAAATCGTCCGTTTACCTTTAGAATCCAGTCCAATCCAGTAAAAGGTTATTACGAAATCGTCTGTTGTGATTTTCATCGCGCAACTCCTGATTGATTTTACCTTTGAGAATTTTAAACTAAACGGTATTTTCAACTCTTGTTGAGAAGTCGGTTGAAAGTTTTGGTACTTCCTTATTTGATTCAGGTCCCCGAAAAGGAACGTCCGGGAAAAGGACGCCTGCCCTGAAAGTGAAAGTTGAATTATTTATGGTTGTTTTTGGTCGTTCTCTCGACGCAAACATCCTCGCCCAATTTTGACAAAAATGCAATCATTCAACTTTCCTCGTTAAATTCGAGAGTATAAATCGAGGACACATATCAAAAACAAAACTTTCATTTCACATTTTTACTATATTCTAGGAACTTTTTGACCTTATTAGTAAAAATTAGTTTTCAACTTTCTTTTGGAAAGTTTTGAAGGAAATATTCGAAAAATTCTAGAAACTATCCTTAATTTTTTCAAAATTGTAATTGAATTTTAATGGATACTATTCTCCTCAAATGTTTTTTTACATTTTCTTCTTGCAAAATGCCAACTTACCCTGGAGTTATTTTTTATTTTCCAGAAAAGAAAATTTTTTTCTTTTCCAAGTAGTTTAAAAATTAAAAAAAGCTGTTTTTTGCCATTTTATCCAATTATTTCCATAAGCATACTTGCTTCGTACAATAAACTTCTACCTTCATACTCAGATATCTGCTCCGCGATATTTTGCCTGAAGCGAATTTGTCAACGTTATTTTGACCTTTCCTTATAAGCGAGCAATATGAGATTTACCATAATAGGATTACTGATATATGATGTTTCAGATTTGTATCACCTAGAATTTGCTAGAAATGGATGACAGCAAACAATACCGTTGTTGTTGCAATAGCATGCATGTTCAGGTTTGCGCTTCAAATTCCGGGAAATCCCCCACAATTTCCTATTTTTGTGCAAAAAATGGCCACTTAACAAAAACAAAACCAAATATTTGAATTATACGCGAAAAATTATCCATTTATCTTAGGACCGAATTTTGTCACATTTGCCTTGTCGTATAATAGTAATTAACAACTTTTTCAGCGCGGCGCCCAAATAATCGGCATAGTCGGCGCGCTTGTGTGTGCATTCGGCTTGATTGTCTCTGCAGTGTTGCTTAGATGGGATCTTGTGATTAGTAACCTTCTCAACCTTCTTCTCTACGCGTCAATCATTTATGGTCATATGAAACAACGGCCGTCGTTCTATTGGCCATTTCTCATCTTAAATGTATGATTTATAGCGGAAAGTCAGGGAATGGGTAAAAATCCCCCCCGGTAAAAACCCCCCGCTCGCCATTTTTGCCATAACTTTTTACTGAAACCTTCTAGAAGGATGAGTAATAGCTTAAATGGAAGCTAAGACTCTGGGCTACAAATCGGTATATTACTGTATGTTACTGCCACATCTCGATTCAAGATTCTCGAGATTTAATTATTTTTGTCTCAAAATTTCAACTTTTTTTGCAAATTCCAGAATTTGAGACAAAAATAATTAAATCTCGAGAATTTTGAATCGAAATCCGGCGTATGATATACCAATCGATAGCCCAGAGTCTTAGCTTTGATTTAAGCTACTACTCATCCTTCTAGAATGTTCCAGTAAAAAGTTATGGCAAAAAAGGCCGCGGGGTATTTTTACCGGGGGGATTTTTACCTAGACTCGAAAGTCAAATCAGAATCTGGAGAATAAAATAATCCATATATGGAATAGCGGTTAGGCTTTTCGGTTGTGTGAGAATAATAGAAATTTTGAGGGTGACATTTGGGAAGACGCGGTTTAGAATATTTTTCAAGTGCAGTTTAGAAACAAAATTCAACTTTAGTCAAAAATGGAAATAGCCATTCTTCGCCATTTCTTTAGTCAAAAAATTGGTACTTTTGGGTTATCGGGGGAATGCTTATCGGGGGAGGGGGGATTTTATGCACAGATTTTCATACCAGATTTTAACGAAAAATTTTTATTTCTCTCAATTGTCTTTTTTCTCTAACCTGTGAGTTGGAGAAAAGATGCTAGAGATCATAGGTTAGAGAAAAAAATGCTAGAGACCGTAGGTTAGAGTAAAAGACAATAGCGAGAAATAAAAATTTTTCGTTAAAATCTGATATGAAAATCTCTATATAAAATTCCCCCTGATAGGCAGTTACTCCCGATAACCCAAAGGTACCAAAAAATTTCCTTATTCTCAGATCTTGAGATCATATCGTAATCTTCAGATCACGACTTCCTTATAAGACAATCTTCAATAATATCCAGGACGGTAATACGGTGAATTTCAGGGCATTGGCGTAGCACTCGTTACGGTCCTCATTTTGATAACGGGTGTGACGTTGGGATTGAGCGTAGCGGCAGCGCAAAAGCCAGCAGATCAGGAGCAAGCCAATAAAGGTACATTTGTTCGGGATAATTTAGCTTTTGAATAAAAATTGCTGCACATTACGGCAAAATTAATGAGAATGACCTCTCAGAAATTTCTTCTGGATAATTCCACTGACCAAGGAAGTAGCCAAGGTGTCATTTATTTTACTTATGAAGGTGGCATTTTTTTTCTCGCTAATTTTGAATAAGTTTTCCCCATAGCCCGATTTGATGTTTCTATTCAAAAAAGGCAAATGGTCGAAAATATACACCCAGACAGTGAAAGATGAGGAAATAGTGTGGGAGCGCGCGTGGTTAGAGAAACAGAGAAAGCGAGAGAGCTTAAACAGGCCGGCTCCTCTCTTCTTCATTCCTTCTATTAATCGTAAACAACCCGTCTCGTTTGTTGTCAACAACTCCCTTTGTGCGGCCGGCTCTCTCTTTCTTTCTCTTGTTGTCTAACCACGCGCCCTCCCATACTATTTCGTCTGTCTCTAGTTCTCTCTCTCTGCCTCCAGATTTTGAGGTATTTGCCTTTTTTGAATAGAAACATCAAATCGGGCTATGGGGGAAAACTTAAGCTTTGTGGAGGGTGTCCTTCAAAATTAGCTAGAAAAAAATGCCACCTTCATAAGTAAAAAATTACACCTTGGGAAGATCTACATTCACCTCCCTGGTGAATGTAGTTCTTAATTAAATAAAATGATGCAGGACGAAATTTTTTTCTGGCTGACAAGGAACACTCACCTGGTGAAACGCTCACCTGGCGAAACGTGATGTATAGGAATTTACCCCACATTGTAGGCATTCGAACGGTACCAATCTTTTTGGCATATACGTTACGAAAAAAAAGTTATTCGTTACGGAAAGTTGGATTTTTACATAGAAAATGCGAGAAAATCCGATTTCAGAGGCCGTTTTCGGGCGTTTTTGTCTTTGAAAGTGGCAAAAATAATGTCATATTCGTGTTCCAAACTTTTTGAGAAAAAATGTTATGAGAAAAAAAATTTTATTATCAAAATTTCGAAAAAAAAATGTGTCATCTAATGGTCTCCGATTTTATATTTTATTCCGTCTTTCAGGCGGCCGGCTCGGCGGCGTCTTTCTATTGGCCGTGCTCTTGATATGTTTGTTCCTGGGCGTGTGGTGCCAGTGTGTCGTGTATCGCGCATACAAATACCTGAAAATGAATGAATCGAGCATTCCCACTACTTACGTCAAGAGAGAGATTCAGAAGCAAGATGCTTAAAATGGGATGAAAAAAATTTTGCTATGCAGTGCTATAAATAAAATATTTTGGATTATTTTGCATTGAATTATGCATTTCTATTGCGGAACATCTGTAGAAATTTAATTTTCCTGCAAGTACGAACTCTAATCATAGAACATTGGTGTCCTATTGTCAAAGAACAATGATAAAAGAAAGCAGACCGGAACTCCCAAATATCTCATTACTAGGGCCAGGATTTTTAGGTTCGAACCTAAAAAAACCTAAAAAGACCTATTTTGGCCTTTTTTGGGAAATTTTAGGTCCCATCCTATTTTGCCTAAAATCGTCAAATTTTTGGGATTTTTGCTCAAATTTCAAAAATTTTCGTCATTTTTTCAAAAAAAAATTCAAAATTTGAATTCCCGCCCAAAAAGTTTTGAATTTTTTTCGAAATTTTTGCCATGTTTTACAAAACTTTGGCAAATTTTTGCAAAATTTGGGAAAAATTTTGCAGTAATGGTAAAAAAGGTAAACAGTTGGTTGTTAGTTGGTAATTCGATGTAAAATACGGTCCTAAAATGACTTTTTGGGCGAAATTTGAACCTAAAATGACCATTTTGGTGGGACCTAAAAGGGACCTAAAATGGCCTTTTTTTGGGACCTTTTTAGGATCCTAAAATGCGATTTTTGGGACCTAAAAATCCTGGCCCTACTCATTACCGTATTTCCTCTAAGAAGAGACGGTGGAATATTATATAAAAATGAGAAGTTAAAGAAAATATTAGCCAAATATTAGGCCCCGCGGGCTTAATTAAAGGAAATACTAAATTATATTAAAATTTACTCGCTAACTTACACAAACCTATAGTGTAAAAATTTGGAAATTCGGCGTTTCCTCTTAAGGTTGTGTATAATTTAAACGCAGAAATTGATTTTATAGCGGCGCGGCTTCCAAGAATCCAGTTTCTGACATTTAGGATAGTTCTAACCGTCTAGGTTTAGAGTCGAAACGGTTAGATAATCATTTACCTTTTACATCACTCTTTCGTACTCTTAGCTTGTCCCCAGGAGATTTTTCCCTCACAAGGAACACTCACCTGGTGCAACGCTCACCTGGGGAAACGAGATGGATAGGAATTTACCCCACCTCGTAGGCATTCAAACGGTACCAATCTTTTTGGCGAACACGTTACGAAATAAAAGTAGCCGGATACGGAAAATTGGATTTTTACAAGGAAAATGCGAGAAAATCCGACTTCAGAGGCCGTTTTTGGGCGTTTTTGTCTACTAAAGTGGCAAAAATAAGGTAATATTCGTGTTCCCCGTAATTTTTGGGTAAGATAGGGCCTTTTTCAGAATTTTTGAGGAAAAATTTTTTTCACGTTTTTTTGCTACCAGATTAAAAAACGTGAAAATTTTTTTTCTTTTTTAATGCCCTCGAGGTGGGGTAAATTCCTAACCATCACGTTTCACCAGGTGAATGTTGCATGTCAGTGGACGACCTACAAACGGTACCAAATCATGCCCGGATACCTTCAATTTTTACAAAATTTCAATGGTTGGTTATTTTACCGGTTGGTGCGAATGTAAAGTCCAAAAAATTGTACTGTTGACAAGGGAGTGGATGAAAAATCAATATTCTCATAAATATTTTCAAATGACATCAATGTTTTCATTTCCATGTTCGCGTGTGCTTTCAATCAATACCTTGTGAGGAAGCGTGTGGCAAATTTCTGACGAGTTGTTATTGCTTTCGTCATCAGAAATAAAATTGCTTCCTGAGTTTTCTATAAAATATTTTACTTGGTACTTTATAAAGTTACTTTTAAATTTGTTTCTGTAGGAGCCCATCTTGTCAACAGTGTTTTCCCCGTGGAGCATCTGACCGGGTTCCCGATCTCGCGATTTTTCCAATCTCATCATCAATCTGATTATGATGAGTATTAGTCAACTTTTTTAGATCTATCTTTCGAGAAAAACAGATTTTTAAAATATAGGTTTTTTCACAGTTATTTTTTGCCCGGTCAGATTTCCAAATTTTCGAAAATGGACAAAAAAATGACAAAAATTTAAGCTGACCGGGCAGCCGATCTCGAGATTTTACCAATCAAATCACTTTTTTGATTATGATGTGTGTATGTCAACTTTTTTAGTTCTATCTTTTGAAACAAACAGTTTTTTGAAATAGTGGCGTTTTCATCACTATTTCTTGCCCGGTCAGATTGGGGAGTTACCGTAATCCCTGTAATTGCTCCCCCCTAAAATTACTCCCCCCAAAAAAAAATGCGGTTTTTCCAATTTTTTGCTCTTTTTAGCTAGTATTTCGTACGCCTAATATAAATAGACAAAATTTAGACAAAATATAGTCTATTTTTAGCTATTTTTTAAAGTTATCTAAAAAACCAATTTTTTGGATAAAAAACCATAGGGGGGACCCTATTGAATTATTTCGAGAGATTTTTTCAAAAAAATGATTTTTCATACCATAGGGTCCCCCTATTGTTTTTTGCAAAAAATTTTCTAAAACCAATTTTTTTGCATAAAAACTCATAGGGGGGACCCTATGGTATAAAAATCATTTTTCTGAAAAATCTGTCAAAAAATCAATAGGGTCCCCCTATGGTTTTTTTGCAAAAAATTATTTTTAGAAAATTTTTGCAAAAAAACCATAGGGGGGACCCTTTTGATTTTTTGAAGATTTTTCAGAAAAATGATTTACAAAAATTTGGAGAAAAATGGCCAAAAATCCCTACAATTTTGACAAAAACGCCAAAAATTTTCGCGGCCCGCCTTCGGCGGGCCGCGAAGATTTTTCAGACCTCGCCGTGCCGAAGGCACGCCGAGGTTTGAAAAATTACTCCCCCCCCTCGGGGGGTAGTTGAAAAATTACTCCCCCGGGGGAGTAATTACAGGTATTACGGTATACACCCCTATACATGCCACCTGTAATTTGTAAATCTGACCGGGCAAAAAATAACTGTGAAAAAACCTATATTTTAAAAAACTGTTTTTCTCGAAAGATAGATCTAAAAAAGTTGACTAATACTCATCATAATCAGATTGATGATGAGATTGGAAAAATCGCGAGATCGGGAACCCGGTCAGATGCTCCACGGGGAAAACACTGCTTGTCAACTATGATGTCATTTTTACCCGATGTTATCCAAGGAAAATTTCAAACTTTTCCGCTATATATTGCAGTTGAGTGAAAAAATTTATCACATTTTTCGGAATCCTCCAAAAATTACCTGCAGTTTGTATTTTTTTAATGACGAAAGAATTCAGAAATATTCGTTTTTCGATATTGTTTCAATCAATGGACATATTAGCCCCAGAGAAAAAATTATATGGGTGTATTGGCCTTAGAGTAAAATTCCGTGGTTCAGTGGTAGATTAGCTGCTTTTTTCTCTAATTATTTTTGAGTATCGTCAATGCCTACCCTCAGCAATTATTACCCTTCGAGAAGTTCTAGTTTTTTAGTTAGAATTGATATTTAACTACCTTGAGTTACTTATCATAATCCCTTTGAACACAGAATTTCCACCACCATTTTAGATGGTCGTGAAGGATATTTTATCTTTTAAAGCAAAAAATAAAAAATACTTCTGCGTTAAATATAAAAAAATTACTTCGGGAAAATTGTTTATTCCTCGCATTGCTTAGCCATTCTTAGGGGTACACTGTCCTACCATATGCTCCTACTGTATCTTGTGTTATACATCCTTTATATAGTAATCCGCAAATTCGGCTGGCACCATATCATGTTAGTTACAAGCATTAAAAAAATTGTTAAGCATCATGCTCTTAACAATTGCAAAGATGGCCGACAACAACCCAGACGACAAACAACATCGTTGTTGCTGCAACAGTATGCACGTTGAGGTTTGTCTGACTAGTCTTATCTTATTTCTGGGTCGACTAATATTTCGCGAAAAATTAGGCAAAAATTTAAAAATGGCAGTTTTAAAATATCAAATTCGCACCAAAACTCTTTGGGCGACAATTCAAACTTTGATCTTTTCGGACTAAAAAAATTGCATTTTCCCTCAGTTTAACTCAATTTTTTGTCAGGACCAAATCAACTCAGAGTTTTTCAAGTAGCCTTAGTAAGTAATAAGTAACTTGCTAAAGATAATCCGGTTTGTTTGGTTTTGGGTTCTTCATCAAATAAACGAAACCGCAAGCGGAATGACAAATTAAGTTTGAATTCGCGCCTATTTTATAGAACTATTTGTTAGCTTTGTTTCTCAGCTCAGTAAAATGAATAATACGTCAGCTTTTTGGGCGCAAATTTAAACTCAAATTTGTGCGCAAATTTGTCATTCCGTTTGCGGTTTAGTGTACAACTCTTTCACAACAAATACAATTACCGTAAATCCTCTAATAAGTCCCTCCCCTCAATTAAGTCCCTCCCCTCAAATAAGTCCCCCCTCAAACAGAATGCCAAACGTACTTGCGAGCTCGCCCGACCAAAACTAAGTGCGTATTCGTGTAGATCTCGTTGAGTTACGTAGACCAATGCCAAAACTTTGTCATTGAAAATATCGGAGAAAATTGAGTTCGAAATTTGAAAATTTTTTTGAAAACCCTTACGAAACAATAAGTCCCCCGGGGGACTTATTAGAGGATTTACGGTATTTAACGCTTTTTCAGCGCGGTGCCTACATAATCGGCATTGTTGGCATGGTTTTGAGTGGATTAGGCGTGGTCGGTGCTGCGGTAGAGTTGAAGTGGGACCATGCGATTGGTTCCATTCTTAGTCTTGTACTATACGCGTCAATCATCTATGCTCAGAAGAAACAAAACCCATCGTTATATTGGCCGTTTCTCATCGTTAATGTAAGCCTTGAAAAAACCATAAAAATAAATTTCCATAAGCCAAAATTTGGAGCCTGACAAAATCAGAAAATCCTAATTGACATTTAAGATTCCTGTGTCGTTTAAAATTTTGTGTACAACACTCCTAATGATTTGGAAAATTAAATTATGTTCAGAACAGAATTTGCAAAATAGAGCATTGTATAAACAATAATTCGAAATTTTTGGATAAAACTTTCAAAAAATCCTAAAATCCAAATTTTCCCTTGTTTTTACAAATTTGTCTTATTTCAAGAACACAATTTTTAGACTAATTTTGGCAGCAAAAACGTCGGTATTATGACTGTTTCTGAAATCCAGAATCCCGGATCCTCTCTAATAAAAATCTTAATATCGTACTCTGAAACATAATTGGATTTTGACAGACTTTTTTGTTAAAAATTTTAATTTTAGACTGGTTTTTTCAGAAAATGTTTAATATTTTGCTAAAGTTTTAAGCAAGTTTCGTTTATTATATTTTAAATTACGTTTATTATTATAGGGCATTGGCATAGTTCTCGTCGCGATCTACATTATAATGTCGGCTGTATTGTTGGCTCTGAGCATGGCAATTCCTGAAAATTCGCTGTCTGAGGAGACCTTGGACGGTGCGACACAAGATCAAGTCATTGCAGGTAAATTACCCACTGAATGACAATTGTTAAACATATCAGCACTTTAACTTGGTGAAGGCAACAATTGGTTTCTATCAAAATTTATTTTCGAGGAATTTTTTGGAATTTAATTAACAAACAATCTGCTTGGGACCAGCTTGCTTTTCCTTCATGACTACCAGGCAAACGCATAAATTCGCGGAATGATATTTGTGCGTTTAAATTGGCGCCATTTCAGTTTAGCCCCTTTAGAAGGGGGCTAGCTCAAATCTGATATTGGTAACCCCCTCTAGAATACGATTTTAGATGGGGTTAGAAATATCAGAATTAAGCTAGCCCCATTCTAAGGGGGTTAAACAGAAATGGCGCGAATTTAAACGTACAAATATCATTCCGTGAATTTATGCGTTTGCCTGGTAGAAGTCATAAATAAATAACTCAACGTCTAGAAATAGTTATTTTGCATTTTTAACATGTTTTTCAGCCACTCGACTCGGCATCGTAATGGTTATGGCAATGTTTTCGGCGTTTCTGATCTTTGCCGCATGGTTCCAATATGTCGTCTATCGCGCATACGAATACATGAAAATGACTCAGATGAACCTCCACACTACGAATAAGGCATAAATTTATCCAGAAGCTCATGTCTTTTGACAAAATTACGATGACATTATCGCGACATTTGTTCGCCAACAAGTTCAATAAAATGACACTGAATAAAAAGACACTTTTACAAATATTTTTTATTAAACTGTAAAATTGATCACAGAAATCGCGGATACCCCATTTTAGGGCTGGTTTGTTTGTGAATTTTTTTCAAACCCCCATCTCACACCAAAAGGGGATTAACGGCCCGCTTTACCCCGTGGCCAAAAAGCTAACTTTCTCAGCGTTACAGCTTTCGGGGCGTGTGATAGCTCATTTTGCTCCTCAGAAGCTTACAAGAACAGATTTTTTGGGATTGGGGCTCATATGGCCTCTTTTTTGTCACAATTGAATGCACCTGTTGTGTGCGATATCGGATTAAAAGAGAAAATTTGAAAAAGGCTAAAACTTAAAAAAGCTCTATGTGCATCAGATAAATATAATAAAATTATCCAACCACAAAATACATAGACACCTTATCCAATAACATTTCATTTGTCGTCACAAACTTTCATTTAAATGTCAAAGGAGTCCGTTAAAATCAATTAACTGGAATTAATATTAGACTTGGAAGAGATAAGAAGGCAAAGTAAAAACATAATATATTAGAACAAATTCCTATTCAGAAAATATTTTACGGTCTATTTCATTTATTGTTTATCGTTAATTCATTATTTATCATCGAATGACATCCGGCATGAAAATTGTCCATAAAACGACAACCATAGACCGGGTTTTTGGGCGGCGGCCGAGGGCCGCCGCCCAAAAACCCGGTCAAAATGACCACACCCTATCAAATAACATTTCATTTGTTGTCACAAACTTTCATTTAAATGTCAAAGGATTCCGTTAAGGGAAATATTTGGCTTGGAAGAGATAAGAAAGCAAATTAAAAATATTAATTGTAGTATGTGACCCGACGATTCTTATCGTCTGATAAATGACGATGCTAGACCCTCATGATTGCATCATTTTGATTAAATCATTGGATTGAATTGATTGCACCATTGATGGAATCATTATACTCTCATATAAATATACGGCTCCGCAGCTATTTTAGCTATATTATATTATACTAGCGAAGTGAGGGCCGCTTCGCGGCCCTCACTTCGCTAGGAAGCGGTTAGCGTGCACAGCGGGAGATTGGGTTCGTCATCGCTTCGCGCACCGCCATCAGTATGCCCTCGTCTGTATCTAGTAAAAGACGCATGCTCAGAAAAAAAAAATTAGTAAACGGTATATTACTCATTAGTGCTGCTGGAGAATACACACTAAAAGGGACCGTTTTGTTTTTCACGTCCTAAAATTTGTTTCCATATTCCCCACAAAATTTTTACATGTAAAAATTTCTTGTAAAAAACAAGAATTGCCAAGTTACTCAGGTTGGCAAGTGCGGGTGTGATCTTTTATCTTCCAAAAAGGGACACACTGATCGTTTACTGACTTTTTTTAGGGTTATTTCGATGCGCTGATTCCGATTCTGCATTTATTTTTTTTGTATCCATCGCAAAATGACATTTTCGGGTAAAAAAATTAGGTTTGAAAAAAATTCGGTTGCAAAAAACGGTAATTTTGGCCAAAATTTATTATTTCCGCCTTTTCTCGGAAACTGATCATTTTGTTCTTTAAATTCCGAATTCCCGGATTAAAATTCAGGATTTTCGTGAGAAAGGTAAAACCTAACTCTATTTTCTACTTCAGGCTGACCCCCACAAACTATGTCATCCGTTAGTCTGTATGTTCTTCTACTCGTTTGCTTGGCCATGGCCAGCGGCATTGTCCATAAGATTCAAACTCAACACCACGCTTTGTCTAGCGAACATTCCAAACATTTGTTTGGACATGCTTCTCTAAGACGTCAACAACTATACCGCCGAAAAGTTGGCATGCAGGCGAGCGTGGGAAAATTGCCATTGCAGGAGGACGACTATTTGATAGTGGGAACAATAACTGTCGGGACGCCGCGTAAGTTAATATTTGTATCTGGAAAAATTTAGCTGCTTAAAATTAAACATCCTTAAAATCTAATACAGTCAACCCTCACTTAAGTCCCACCCCACGGGGCTGACCTCAGGGTGGGACGTAAGTGAGGGTCGGCCCAAAATGGCCGAATTTTATTATGTTTTTAAGCAATATCGCATTTTTAAGGCTTTTATACTGTTTATTACAGTATTTAGTATTCTAAGAAGTTTGTTCACTTTAACTGGTAAAATTTTTCGATTATTCCGTTAAAATTTCAAATGGAACATTTTTATGCTGCAAAATACCAAAAGTACCAAATTTTCACAAAAATTGGAAAAAATATCCTAATTTGCCAATTTTTGTGAAATTTTCAAGGGATTTTTTGGGATAACTGGGACTTAACTGAGGGAAAAATCTCCTGGGGACAAGCTCAGGGTGGAACATAAGTGAGGGTTGACAGTTTAGTATTAAAGTTGTAATTTCTGACATTTTAGCGCAATCATTCAACGTGGAAGTGGATGCCTTTTTTGATAACGAATTACTTCTCATTGGCGCGAATGCAAATTTGAGCTCTGTCAGCAAATATATTCCCAAGAAGAACACTTACAATGCCAGGTATGTCTTTTACCATCTTTTCTGTAAAAATTGTCTATCATTCCAGCAGCTCGTCAACGTACGTTGCAGTGGACGGAAATATTTCCTCCTACCACAAAGCTCAGGATGTTCTGAATGTGAGTCAGATGTTGCCATAAATGCCAACAATTATCAATAAACATTCCTAAATTTGACGTCAGATCCGATTCAGAAAACCCACGGGTGCAAAAAGTAAGCGCATATCGCTGACATTTCACAATATTTTGAGTCATCTGAAAAGTGCGGCAATTTGAATTGGATTTTCGGGGTCTTGGCCATTTTGGCTAAAAGTAGTCTATACTCCAAAACAATCACTCTACATTCAAAACTCTATCTATAAAGCCAAAAACAGCGAGTTCCGTCCGAAATGGCTAAGACCTCGAAACCCTATTCAAATTGCCGCACTTTTCAGATGACTCAAAATATTGTGAAATGTCAGCTGCGCATAACAAGTCAAGGAATACTTTTCAGATATGAACCATAGCCAAAATGGACACTCTAGTCTACAGTCGGACCTCACTTATCCGGACCTACACTTATCCGGACCCTCGGTTTTGGCCGGAACGGATTTTTTTCATACAAATTTCCCTCGTTTATCCGGACTAATTTGGGAAAATTTTGGTCAAAAGGGTCCCCTTATTGATTTGAAAATTTTTCTATTTTTGGCAGATTTTTCACCAAAAATTCCGAATTTCTGGTCAAAAATTAGAATTTTTTCAAAACTTTTTCGGTTTTCAGCACACTTTTTATAAATTTGTCAAAAATTTTTCAAAAATTGGCCAGAAATAGGGAAATAATTTTTAAAAAATTCTAATTCGCGCCGAAAATTTCAAATTTTTAACCGAAAATTCGGTTATCCAGACTAAATTGACCTGAAAGGAATCCGGACCTCACTTATCCGGAGAGAATCGGCCGGTCCCGATCTGTCCGGTTAAACGAGGTATGACTATTTATATTTCAGATCGGCTCACTGTCTGCGACAATCAAATCGTTCGTTGTTGTCGACAAAGTGCCATATTTATTAAACTATTACCCCATCGATGGAATTTTGGGTCTTGCTCCCGTTAAGGATAGCCAATTTAATGTTTCTGTGGTAGCGGACGACTTGATCGATCAACTTGATCAACCTCTCATTTCCATCTACTCGAATTCAGGTGGAAACGGAACAGGACAGGTTATCAAATTTTTAGACACTACTAATAAGTTAGGTTTAGGCTTAAGCTTAAGGTAGCTTAGGCTTAAGACTAAGTTAGGCTTTAGGCTATTTTTTTCTCTGCTCATCATTAAAAGGACGCTTAGGAAATGGCGGTCATCTGGGGGACATTATTTTGAATTTCTTTAGTTGATATTTAATGTTAAAAATTTCAAAGACAAATTTCGCGAAATATCTAATGCTTAAAGCTAATTAGAATAGGTGGGCCAAATCCCACTTGGAGACTTTTATACGATGAAGCTGCTACAGCAGAGAAGCAGAACCTAACTTTACGTGCAATCATGCTTAGGCTTTAGTTTAAGCATGCTTTAGTTTAAGCTAGGCTTTAGCTTAGTCATTAGGCTTGGTGCCTAAGGGACTTAATCTTAAGCTTGTGGCTTAGGCTTTAGTGCAGTCTTAGGCTGCTTTTCAAGCTTAAGCTTGCGTTATTGCACGTAAAATTTACCCACTTGGAGACTTTCCCTTCTTTTTTTCAGCTGGCGGGTTGTCTGCGTCTCTGCCTTTTTGAGGCGAGAGACTGTTGTTAGAGATAGGCAGACATTGTCTTTTGCTCTCCAAGTGGGGTGTGGTCGAATAGGTGTACCGTCTATGGGACATCTCAGCTTTTAGCCGATGGCGATTCCCTTACAAGGAGAGACATAGGGTTGGGAGTGAGCTTTTGGAATTTGTAAAACTTGTCGGTTTTTCAAATCGTTTGAAGCCAAAATTTCATTTTAGGTTCTAAAATATTGTCATTTCAGGTGACTTTGGGAGCCGAGGACTCCGACAACTGCCAAAGCACGTGGTCATATGTGCCAGCTATTGACTATTTCAGAAAGGGCATTCAATACGCAATTCACGCCAGCTCAGCTGAGGTGACAATCGGGGGACAATTGACAACTGTCAACATGGATTCCAACGTTACTTTCGTACCTTGGTTCGCTTTTGAAGTGAGTTTTATTTGTTATTTCTTCTTTAAAACTCTTTACAATATGAATTTGGATTTGTCTATGTCACATCACAGAAATCAAACTGAAAATTTCGTAAAAAACGCGTTCATTGCTCGCAAAAATTCCAAAGAAAACCATTTAGAGAAAATTCATTTTAAATGTAATCTAATATATTGTCCTATATTTGAATAGGCGCCATTCCAAGCAAAAGACGCATTTGTGAATGGAACCGGCGCGTCCTATAATGCATCCATTGGAGAATACACAATTGACTGCGACACAACGAAAGCTCCTCTGATCACTTTGAATCTCGGAGGTGTTGGGAATTCCACAGACAGCACCAGCCGGAAATTGGTCCTTTCCGGAGCAGATTACATCCGATACTGGGTACGTTGGCGTTTTGTTTTAAGGTATCGAAAATCCAATTCAGAAAAAGTTTTCCAACGTTTATTAGTATATTTATTTAGAAGCTCTTCGATGTCTGTATTTTTACATTTATCTTATTAAGTCTCATTTTTACATTTATCTAAAATATCATTCCTGACGTGTATGGACCAAATCTCAAAAGTATGTGGCACTTTCATAGCGCACAAGCTGGCAGAAAGTCAGCTTTTGCGCGGCAATTCAAACGTGTATTTTTTGGTTAAAACCGAAATAGGGCCTAAAAAAGAGCTTGTTATATGCTGAGAGGAGGTCAAATAAGGGCTAGTGTGCGGCACACCGAAAAGACAACGCAATAGTTAGCGCGCAGAGCGCGAGATCCTATGCGCCTGTGCTTAAGCCCGGTTTAAATGCCCAGAGTGGGTGTGACTGTTTAACAGAGGCAGTGGGAAATAACCGGGCAGACAAAGACATTCTCTGCACTCTAACCTTTGCGTTGTCTTTTCGGTGTGCCGCACACTAGCCTTTATTTGACCTCCTCTCAGCATATAATAACTTATTATTAATAAGCTCTTTTTAGGCCCTATTTTGGTTTTAACCAAAAAATACCCATTTGAATTGCCGCGCAAAAGCTGACTTTCTGCCAGTTTGTGCGCTATGAAAGTGCCACATACTTTTGAGATTTGGTCCATAAGAGCTCTAGCATTATAAGCATTTTTCAGAAACGCATGAATGTCTGCTATCTCGGCGTGACCTTTTATTTCGATTATGCCTCACATCGTGAATTTATTCTCGGCTCGCAAGTGCTCAACAATCATTGCATCTCATTCAATTACAAAGAAAGAACCGTGGGATTCTCAGATTCAAAAACTCCGAAAACCGATGTCACAAAAGCTTAAAAATGACGCATTTGATTGTAACGTTCTTGATACGTTTTCATGCGACCGAAAGATAAAGAATTGTTAAATTCAGAAACTAAAATGATATTTTATGATTAGATTTAGATTTTATATTTAGAGGCATATTGCTCGGGAATTTCAACAGCTAAAACACGTACCGAAAATAAAATTGTCCATTAAACCACAAAATACATAGACACCTTATCAAACAACATTTCATTTGTCATCACTTTTCACTTAAATATCAAATGATTCCGTTAAAATCAATGAACTGCAATTAATATTTGGCCTAAAAAAGATAAGAAAGCAAAGTAAAAATATAATTTTAGCATTAGACCATCACTATATAGGCGCACAGCCTTTCTTATCATATTTTAAATGTCGACGCTTTTACCCTTATGATTGCACCAATGATGGAATCATTATCCCCGGATCGGGCTGCGTAATAGCTCACTTTGCTTGGCTCAGTAAGGGCTATCGATTGAGCTATCACTCAGCCCGATCCAAGTGGGGCTAAGAAATTTTCCCTTAAGTGATCTTTTTCCGGACATCTTTTTCCTTTCTAATCAGACAGACAAACACTTTGAGAGAGAGCACGCTATTTATGAGAGAGCCAGACATTTTTTGGTTAGAGATTCTGAGCATCTGAGCACTTGATATAGATCGGCCCCAAATTGTAACAAAATGGCGCCGCAGGCGAAAATTCTTGAAAAAATTTGCTGTCACTTTAAAAATTGACTAAAACTTATCATTGAAATAAATTATAGCAAAGAAATTTTTGAATATTTATTGAATATTTTTTGTCAGCGCCACAGACGAACGCCTATTTTCAACCGCTGGAGCAAAAATGACGGATCTCCGAAGCCGTTTATTTCTCGAATTTTCAAAACGTTCAAAATTTTTCGCTCAGCCGCTCCCTGTCTAAAGCGATTTCTAAAATATTATCTTTGACTTCTTGGCGAACAAACCAAACTTCTCAATAATTCTCGCCAATTTTTCATAAAAATTTTGACTAGAAGATTGCGTGCAGCTCTGTTTGCAATTATCATTGGAATTTGCATTTTGTAAAAAATGGCCAAAAGATGTAAAAATGCAAAATTGATAAACAATGGTGCTATAAAAGAGAAAAAATTGCTCATATATTGTAATAAAATACCGTAAACCTCTAATTTAACCCCCCTCTGTCTGATTTATAAACAACCTTTTTATTCTAACTATAATAAAAAGGAAACAAAAAGCACGCATTTAGGTAAACTTTCTGCAAATTAGCGCCAAAATTGGAAAAAATTTTCAAATTTGGCGCCAAAAATTGAAAAGTTAATATCCGGTATCCGGTATCCGGTTAATCGGTATCCGGTTATCCGGTGTTTTTGCACTATCCGGTATCCGGCCCGGCTTTTTGTCCGACCGGTTGCAGCCCTGATAGACACCTTATCCAATAACATTTCATTTGTCGTCACAAACTTTCATTTAAATGTCAAAGGAGTCCGTTAGGGGAAATATTTGGATTGGAAGAGATAAGAAAGCAAATTAAAAATATTAATTGTAGTATGTGACCCGACGATTCTTATCGTCTGATAAATGACGATGCTAGACCCTCATGGTTGCATCATTTTGATTAAATCATTGGAGTCATTATACTCTCATATAAATATACGGCTCCGCAGCTATTTTAGCTATATTATATTATATATTGTAAACGGTATATTACTCATTAGTGCTGCTGGAGAATACACACTAAAAGGGACCGTTTTGTTTTTCACGTCCTAAAATTTGTTTCCATATTCCCCACAAAATTTTTACATGTAAAAATTTCTTGTAAAAAAAAAGAATTGCCAAGTTACTCAGGTTGGCAAGTGCGGGTGTGATCTTTTATCTTCCAAAAAGGGACACACTGATCGTTTACTGACCTTTTTAGGGGTATTTCGATGCGCTGATTCCCATTCTGCATTTAGTTTTTTTGTATCCATCGTAAAATGACATTTTCGGGTAAAAAATTTGGGTTCGAAAAAAATTCGGTTGCCAAAACGGTAATTTTGGCCAAAATTTATTATTTCCGCCTTTTCTCGGAAACTGATCATTTTGTTCTTTAAATTCCGAATTCCCGGATGAAAATTCAGGATTTTCGTGAGAAAGGTAAAACCTAACTCTATTTTCTACTTCAGGCTGATCTCCACAAACTATGTCATCCGTTAGTCTGTATGTTCTTCTACTCGTTTGCTTGGCCATGGCCAGCGGCATTGTCCATAAGATTCAAACTCAACACCACGCTTTGTCCAGCGAACATTCCAAACATTTGTTTGGACATGCTTCTCTAAGACGTCAACAACTATACCGCCGAAAAGTTGGCATGCAGGCGAGCGTGGGAAAATTGCCATTGCAGGAGGACGACTATTTGATAGTGGGAACAATAACTGTCGGGACGCCGCGTAAGTTAATATTTGTATCTGGAAAAAATGAGTTTCCAGCGCTTTAGCTGCTTAAAATTAAACATCCTTAAAATCTAATACAGTCAACCCTCACTTAAGTCCCACCCCACGGGGCTGACCTCAGGGTGGGACGTAAGTGAGGGTCGGCCCAAAATGGCCGAATTTTCTTATGTTTTTAAGTAATATCGCATTTTTAAGGCTTTTATACTGTTTTTATTTACAGTATTTAGTATTCATAGAATGTTCACTTTAACTGGTAAAATTTTTCGATTATTCCGTTAAAATTTCAAATGGAACATTTTTTATGCTGCAAAAATACCAACAAGTACCAAAATTTTCACAAAAATTGGAAAAAATATCCTAATTTGCCAATTTTTGTGAAATTTTCAAGGGATTTTTTGGGATAACTGGGACTTAACTGAGGGAAAAATCTCCTGGGGACAAGCTCAGGGTGGAACATAAGTGAGGGTGGGACTTAAAAAGTGGGACATAATCGAGGTTTTTTCAAAGGGTTTTCATACATTTCTGGACGTTCCAAAAAAGTGGGACTTAAGTGAGGGTTGACAGTTTTAAAGTTGTAATTTCTGAGATTTTAGCGCAATCATTCAACGTGGAAGTGGACGCATTTTTTGATAACGAATTACTTCTCATTGGCGCGAATGCAACTCTGAGCTCTGTCAGCAAAAATATTCCCAAGAAGAACACTTACAATGCTAGGTATGTGTTTTTTTATATTTTGTAAAATTGTATACTATTTCAGCAGCTCGTCAACGTACGTCTCAGTGAACGGAAATGTTTCTACCTCCTATGTAACAGGTCATAAAGCTCAGGATGTTCTGAATGTGAGTCAAAAGTTGCCATAAATGCCAACAATTATCAATAAACATTCCTAAATTTGACGTCAGATCCGATTCAGAAAACCCACGAGTGCAAAAAGTAAGCGCATATCGCTGACATTTCACAATATTTTGAGTCATCTGAAAAGTGCGGCAATTTGAATTGGATTTTCGGGGTCTTGGCCATTTTGGCTAAAAGTAGTCTATACTCCAAAACAATGACTCTACATTCAAAACTCTATCTATAAAGCCAAAAACAGCGAGTTCCGTCCGAAATGGCTAAGACCTCGAAACCCTATTCAAATTGCCGCACTTTTCAGATGACTCAAAATATTGTGAAATGTCAGCTGCGCATAACAAGTCAAGGAATACTTTTCAGATATGAACCATAGCCAAAATGGACACTCTAGTCTACAGTCGGACCTCACTTATCCGGACCTACACTTATCCGGACCCTCGGTTTTGGCCGGAACGGATTTTTTTCATACAAATTTCCCTCGTTTATCCGGACTAATTTGGGAAAATTTTGGTCAAAAGGGTCCCCTTATTGATTTGAAAATTTTTCTATTTTTGGCAGATTTTTCACCAAAAATTCCGAATTTCTGGTCAAAAATTAGAATTTTTTCAAAACTTTTTCGGTTTTCAGCACACTTTTTATAAATTTGTCAAAAATTTTTCAAAAATTGGCCAGAAATAGCGAAATAATTTTAAAAAAATTCTAATTCGCGCCAAAAATTTCAAATTTTTAACCGAAAATTCGGTTATCCAGACTAAATTGACCTGAAAGGAATCCGGACCTCACTTATCCGGAGAGAATCGGCCGGTCCCGATCTGTCCGGTTAACGAGGTATGACTATTTGTATTTCAGATCGGCTCACTATCTGCGACAATCAAATCATTTGTTGTTGCCGACGTAGTGCCATTTGTATTAAGGTATTACGCCATCGATGGAGTATTGGGTCTTTCTCCCAGGAAGAAAAGCTATTATAATGTTTCTGTGGTAGCGGACGAGTTGATCGATCAACTTGATCAACCTCTCATTTCCATCTACTCGAATTCAGGTGGAAACGGAACAGGACAGGTTATCAAATTTTTAGACACTACTAATAAGTTAGGTTTAGGCTTAAGCTTAAGGTAGCTTAGGCTTAAGACTAAGTTAGGCTTTAGGCTATTTTTTTCTCTGCTCATCATTAAAAGGACGCTTAGGAAATGGCGGTCATCTGGGGGACATTATTTTGAATTTCTTTAGTTGATATTTAATGTTAAAAATTTCAAAGACAAATTTCGCGAAATATCTAATGCTTAAAGCTAATTAGAATAGGTGGGCCAAATTTTAGTTTAAGGCTTTAGTTTAGTCATTAGGCTTGGTGCCTAAGGGACTTAATCTTAAGCTTGTGGCTTAGGCTTTAGTGCAGTCTTAGGCTGCTTTTCAAGCTTAAGCTTGCGTTATTGCACGTAAAATTTACCCACTTGGAGGCTTTCCCTTCTTTTTTTTCAGCTGGCGGGTTGTCTGCGTCTCTGCCTTTTTGAGGCGAGAGACTGTTGTTAGAGATAGGCAGACATTGTCTTTTGTTCTCCAAGTGGGGTGTGGTCGAATAGGTGTACCGTCTATGGGACATCTCAGCTTTTAGCCGATGGCGATTCCCTTACAAGGAGAGACATAGGGTTGGGAGTGAGCTTTTGGAATTTGTAAAACTTGTCGGTTTTTCAAATCGTTTGAAGCCAAAATTTCATTTTAGGTTCTAAAATATTGTCATTTCAGGTGACTTTGGGAGCCGAGGACACCGACAACTGCCAAAGCACGTGGACATATGTGCCAGCTATTGATTATTTCAGAGACAGCACGCCATTCAGAGTTCACGCCAGCTCAGCTGAGGTGACAATTGGTGGACAGTTGACAGTTGTCAACTTGGATTCCAACGTTACTTTCGTACCTTGGTTCGCTTTTGAAGTGAGTTTTATTTGTTATTTCTTCTTTAAAACTCTTTACAATATGAATTTGGCTTTGTCTATGTCACATCACAGAAATCAAACTGAAAATTTCGTAAAAAACGCGTTCATTGCTCGCAAAAATTCCAAAGAAAACCATTTAGAGAAAATTCATTTTAAATGTAATCTAATATATTGTCCTATATTTGAATAGGCGCCATTCCAAGCAAAAGACGCATTTGTGAATGGAACCGGCGCGTCCTATAATGCATCCATTGGAGAATACACAATTGACTGCGACACAACGAAAGCTCCTCTGATCACTTTGAATCTCGGAGGTGTTGGGAATTCCACAGACAGCACCAGCCGGAAATTGGTCCTTTCCGGAGCAGATTACATCCGATACTGGGTACGTTGGCGTTTTGTTTTAAGGTATCGAAAATCCAATTCAGAAAAAGTTTTCCAACGTTTATTAGTATATTTATTTAGAAACTCTTCGATGTCTGTATTTTTACATTTATCTTATTAAGTCTCATTTTTACATTTATCTAAAATATCATTCCTGACGTGTATGGACCAAATCTCAAAAGTATGTGGCACTTTCATAGCGCACAAGCTGGCAGAAAGTCAGCTTTTGCGCGGCAATTCAAACGTGTATTTTTTGGTTAAAACCGAAATAGGGCCTAAAAAAGAGCTTGTTATATGCTGAGAGGAGGTCAAATAAGGGCTAGTGTGCGGCACACCGAAAAGACAACGCAATAGTTAGCGCGCAGAGCGCGAGATCCTATGCGCCTGTGCTTAAGCCCGGTTTAAATGCCCAGAGTGGGTGTGACTGTTTAACAGAGGTAGTGGGAAATAACCGGGCAGACAAAGACATTCTCTGCGCTCTAACCTTTGCGTTGTCTTTTCGGTGTGCCGCACACTAGCCTTTATTTGACCTCCTCTCAGCATATAATAAGCTCTTTTTTAGGCCCTATTTCGGTTTTAACCAAAAAATACCCATTTGAATTGCCGCGCAAAAGCTGACTTTCTGCCAGCTTGTGCGCTATGAAAGTGCCACATACTTTTGAGATTTGGTCCATAAGAGCTCTAGCATTATAAGTAAAGACCCCAAAAATATTTTTTTTAATTCCGGTTTTAATTAATTAAAATATTTAAAAAAATCGCAAAATATTTAAAAAAAATATTTTTTTTAATTAGCTATTTTTGCCGATTCTAGATTACTAAAATATAAGTAAAATTCCCAAAATATGCAAAATATTTTTTAAATAAAAAAAATATTTTAAAAATATTTTAGTTAAAAAAAGTCCAAAATATTTTTTAAATATTTTTTTATTTTAAAAATATTTTTGGGGTCTTTAATTATAAGCATTTTTCAGAAACGCATGAATGTCTGCTATCTCGGCGTGACCTTTTATTTCGATGATGACTTACATCGTGAATTTATTCTCGGCTCGCAAGTGCTCAACAATCATTGCATCTCATTCAATTACAAAGAAAGAACCGTTGGATTCGCAGATTCAAAAACACCGAAAACCGATGTCACAAAAGCTTAAAAATGACGCATTTGATTGTAACGTTCTTGATACGTTTTCATGCGACCGAAAGATAAAGAATTGTTAAATTCAGAAACTAAAATGATATTTTATGATTAGATTTAGATTTTATATTTAGAGGCATATTGCTCGGGAATTTCAACAGCTAAAACACGTACCGAAAATAAAATTGTCCATTAAACCACAAAATACATAGACACCTTATCAAACAACATTTCATTTGTCATCACTTTTCACTTAAATATTCCGTTAAAATCAATGAACTGCAATTAATATTTGGCCTAAAAAAGATAAGAAAGCAAAGTAAAAATATAATTTTAGCATTAGACCATCACTATATAGGCGCACAGCCTTTCTTATCATATTTTAAATGTCGACGCTTTTACCCTTATGATTGCACCAATGATGGAATCATTATCCCCGGATCGGGCTGCGTAATAGCTCACTTTGCTTGGCTCAGTAAGGGCTATCGATTGAGCTATCACTCGGCCCGATCCAAGTGGGACTAAGAAATTTTCCCTTAAGTGACCTTTTTCCGGAAGAAAATCCAGGATTTTGGACACCAAAGATCATAGATCCAGAAAACATTTTTAATTCCCGTCTAGTATCTGCTAGACGGATCCAAACGTTGGATTCGGCTGCTATGGACTAGGGAAGGGTGTATCTTTTTCTGCCTAACTCACTTCGAAAAAGGAGACAGCCGGATTGTGTGTGTGGGGGGGGGTCTACCGTACCCCATTTATACATATTCTCCCATATACAGTCGACCCTGGATTAAGTTCCACCCCACTTACGTTCCACCCTGATTTAAGTTCCACTCGGAGGCCCGGTCCCCAGAAGAGATTTTGTATTGATTTTACCCTGACTTAAGTTTCACCCTGAAGGCCGCCTCCTGGGGCCTAGGGCACTAAAGTGAAAAGTGCAAACTTTGCATGAAAAGTGCAAAGTCTTTCATGAAAAGTTTAGTGCCCTTGAGACTTTTCACTTTGCACTGCAAAGTGAAAAGTGTAAATGCAAAGTGAAGTTTGAAGGGCACTAAAGTGAAAATGAAAAGTGCAGAGTGAAAAGTGCAAAGTGAGGAAGGAAAAGTGAAAAGTCGATATTTTTGTGTGCGTTTGTCCATTTTTGGAGTATTTTTAGCTATGTTGGCTATGAAAATGATGTTACTCATTCTATGCCAACTTTTTGTCGGGATTTCGACGCATTTTTCAGAATTTTTCTATCTTCTCATTTTTTAACTGAAAAATTCATTAATTTCACATACACTGATTTACCTCGGACTTTAGGAATTATTTTTTGATGTAACACAATCTTATCAAATCCCAAAAACATCGTCAAATTTGAATGAATTGTCATAAATTATAGAATTGAAATTTTTGGATATTTATTAAAAATTCCACAAATTTCTGTCAAATTTTATACAAGAGCGAACCGCTGATGAAAATTACGACGATGACTTCATGGAACAGCCTCATGACGAGGAAATCGACGCCCCTGCGGAAGAAGACCAACCGAACGCACCACACAAATTTCAGTTTATTCATCAAGAATTTCGTATATGGAATGGTTTATAATTTTTGTAAATTAGTTTAGTCAATAAAAGTTTTATATAACCATACAAGACGCAAAAAAGTAAAATTTGGGCATTTTCAGTAAAGAGACATTTTTTACACAACACAGAAAAACCCATGTTTCCTTAGTAAAAGTTGCTCGAGGGACCATGTGAGACACAAAAAATACGTTTTGAGCGAAAAAAAATTTTGACAATTTTTCAACACATGTTCACTTTGTAAATATCATGTAATTTTTGTGAACGTTTAGTTAATAAAAGATTTTAAATAATCACACAAGACTCAAAAAAGGTCAAATTCGCATGTTTTCACTAAAGAAAAATTTTTCAGAAATCGAACCAAAAACTCATGGTTACGTTGTAAAAGTTACTCGGGGGTCCATGCGAGACCCAAAAAATGTGATATGAGCGAAAAAAAAATTTTGACCATTTTCGACACCAAAGGGTACCCCCTTTGGTCCAAAATCGGCAACTTTGAAGGCCCAAAAAGTCAAAAATTTTCAAACTCGGAGTGAAAAATAATATTTTTTTCGGATTCCCCGCACAAAAGTACCCCTATAACTGATATTTCTGAAAAAATTCCGAGACTGAAAAGTCTAGCCCAAAAAGTGAAGAGTCGAAGACCGGTCGACACTTTTTCGTGCAAAGTTTGCACGTTAGTGCCCTTGCCCCTGCAAACTTTGCATGCAAAGTGCAAAGTGAAATGTGCAAAGTTTGCATGAAAAGTGAAAAGTGCAAAGTGAAGACTTTTCACTTTGCACTTTTCATTTGCACTTTAGTGCCCTTCAAACTTTGCACTTTTCACTTTGCATTTTCACTTTGCACTTTTCACTTTGCACTTTAGTGCCCTAGGCCCCTGGGGTGGAACTTAACCCAGAGTTGACTGTACCACCTTGTTCTTACTCAAGAATTCACTTCAGGCTAACTCCCACAAACTATGTCTGCCATTCGTCTGTATGTTCTTCTACTCGTTTGCTTGGCCATGGCCAGCGGCATTGTCCATAAGATTCAAACTCAACACCACGCTTTGTCCAGCGAACATTCCAAACATTTGTTTGGACATGCTTCTCTAAGACGTCAACAACAGCGAAAAGTTGGAATGCAGGCGAGCGTGGGAAAATTGCCATTGGAGCAGGCCGGCTATTTATATAGTTATATAGGAGCAATAACTGTCGGGACGCCGCGTGAGTTGATATTTATAACAGGAAAAATCATTTTAAACAGAAAAATCAATCAATCAATCAAAATCTGGATTCAAATGGAACATTTTTTATGCTGCAAAAAATACCAAAAAGTACCAAAATTTTCGCAAAAATTGGAAAAAATATCCTAATTTGCCAATTTTTGCGAAATTTTCTACTTTCAAGGGATTTTTTGGGATAACTGGGACTTAACTGAGGGAAAAATCTCCTGGGGACAAGCTCAGGGTGGGACATAAGTGAGGGTTGACAGTTTAGTATTAAAGTTGTAATTCCTGAGACTTTAGCGCAATCATTCAACGTGGAAGTGGACGCATTTTTTGATAACGAATTACTTCTCATTGGCGCGAATGCAAATTTGACTTCTGTCAGCAAAGATATTCCCAAGAAGAACACTTACAATGCCAAGTATGTCTTTTACCATCTTTTCTGTAAAAATTGTCTATCATTCCAGCAACTCGTCAACGTACGTTGCAGTGGACGGAAATATTTCCTCCTACCACAAAGCTCAGGATGTTCTGAATGTGAGTCAAAAGTTGCCATAAATGCCAACAATTATCAATAAACATTCCTAAATTTGACGTCAGATGCGATTCAGAAAACCCACGGGTGCAAAAAGTAAGCGCATATCGCTGACGTTTCACAATATTTTGAGTCATCTGAAAAGTGCGGCAATTTGAATTGGATTTTCGGGGCCTTGGCCATTTTGGCTAAAACTCAATCTATAAACAGCGAATTCCGTCCGAAATGGCTAATACCTCGAAACCCCTAGTCAAAATTGCCGCCCTTTTCATATGACTCAAAATATTGTAAAATGTCAGGTACGCATAACAAGTCAAGGAATACTTTTCAGATATGAACCATAGCCAAAATGGACACTTGTGAACCCCATGTGAACCCTGATTCACATGTGAACCTTTGGTTAAATGAGTATTTTCTAAGCAAAATTACTAATCAAGTGCAGAAACAAATAACATATTTAGAATCTACACAAAAAACTGACATAAGACCGTCTACATCAGATTTTAGATATCTAGTCAAAAAATGGGTTAAATCGATGGGCCAATTCAACCAGGTATCGGTATTGAATCTGAACCATAGCCAAAATGGACACTCTAGTCCATTTATATTTCAGATCGGCTCACTATCTGCGACAATCAAATCATTTGTTGTTGCCGACGTAGTGCCTTATGATGACGATTTTTACCCCATCGATGGAGTATTGGGTCTTTCTCCCAGGAAGAAAAGCTATTATAATGTTTCTGTGGTAGCGGACGATTTGATCGATCAACTTGAAAAACCTATCATTTCCGTGTACACAAATTCAACGGAATGGGGAACTGGAACAGGACAGGTTAATATTATTTTTTATACTCTCATTTGAATTTTTTTAGTTGATATTTAATGTTAAAAATTTCAAATACAAATTTCGCGAAATATCTCATGGAAGTCAAGAGGCTGTGCAATTTGAGAGGAATATGAGGAAGTTGGTCCCACCACGATCATGCAGTTTAGTCCTTTACAAGGGGGCTAGCTCAAAACTGATATTGTTGACCCCCAACTAAAATCGTATTTTAAGGGGGTTAGCATAATGAATTTTGAGCTAGCGCCCTTGTAAAGGGCGCGAAAAATGTAAAGGCATGTGAGCCTAAAAGCCGACAATTGGAACACTGAAACAGTGTTCCTAATGCCTAGGATCATTTTAAGCGACCTTAAGCGAAAAAGGCAAAAGTAGTAAGTAAAAAGATGTTTACCAGCTATATACCTCAATAAACAATGTAAAATATGCCCTGCAGGCATATCTGCCTTAGTACGTCACCAATCTTGAAAATTCCTTCGAAATCGTGACCAGCACACCAAAAATTCCCCAAAACGCTGATTTGATAAAGTGAGAAAAATTTTTCCAAAATGTGGCTTTAGAACCATAGAGGGGTATCATGGTTTTAACACATAATTTTGATAAAAATATTATTTACAAGTATTCGCTCATAGATTTGACATCTGGAACACTCTGGAGTGTTATCTAAACAAAATACAAATGCCATACAGTACAAATGTCCCGGGGTACAAACGGCCGGGGTACAAATGTCCCGAGGTACAAACGGCCGGGGTACAAATGTCCCGAGGTACAAACGGCCGGGGTACAAATGTCCGTGTCCCATTTTCTGGGAATGCCGACTTGAATTTGGTTTTAAAACTGCCTTTAAATTTCCTTTCGGTGGATGTATCCGCACTATTCGGGTTTTATAATTATATGTAATTATTTATACTCAACTTGATTAGAAACAACCTAGACTAAGAAGAAAATCAAAACAGTTCCTATTTCGAAATTCCGTGTCCTAATTTCTATATGAAAGTTAAGAATGCTACGATCGTTAAGATTACTACTATGCCATATAGATTACTGACACATTACAGTTAGTGACGCTCTAACCGTTTTTGGTTTCCTTTAAGTCTCAGTTCATCAGAAAAGTAAATCAGACCTTTACCTCACTCGGTTTTTCTCCTCCATTTTCCACTTCTTTGAACAGCAGAAAGTCAAGAAAGTTTCTCCTTGGGATATTCTTTAGTAAAAGTGTAAAAGAGAAGGCCAGTTTCTTTAACTTTGTTCTTTTTAGAAGGTCTCATAGCCGCTTAATATTCTATCCAGTTGCCTTAAAGTAACACTTATACCGTATTCTCTGTAATTTAGCCCCTGTAATGGGCTTAAATTATTCAACCTCTGAAAAATTTTGGAATTTGATTTTTCAAACTCAATTTTCTCCGATATTTTCAATGGCATTGGGGTATTCTTACGTAACTCGACGAGATCTACAAGAATATGCACTTAGTTTTGTTCAAGGTGGCTACAGCGCAAATTGGCATTCTGTTGGGGTGGGGCTAAATTAGAGGGTGGGGTTACATTAGAGGGTGGGGCTAAAACACAGGGAATACGGTATGTGAATAATTTATCGGCTGAGTTTCCGGGCAGTTCTGCTGAACTGTTCTGTACGTTGGGCGCGAGTTTAAACTGAATTTATTATTATGTTTAGTCGTTAGTTTATGTATACACTTAATAACGGATGACAACTAAAAAATGGAACAAAATTCTGGCCGCTTTACCGATATTTTTAATAAATTGAAAATATATGATGTAAAATCATGATACCTCTCGCATCTGTTCATAGCTTATCTTTCACTCTATCTAACTCCCCGACTTGGCATAATACGAGCTCCAATAATATTAGTAATAAGAAAGAATTTTTCCGGGTTTACGATCCTATATTATGACAGAAAAGACATGAAAAACTAGGAAAAAGGATTAACGTTTTAAAATTGGCTCACTGTTTCGCCCTAAACTCCAGACAGTGAGCCCAAATTTTATCTATGAGCTGGGCTCTTCAGTGAAGCCAGTAAGCTAGTAACCTAACTAATCATTGTAACCAAAATGTATAGATACATATTTTCACTTCCGTAACTACCCTAATTAGTCTGTTGATTGACTACATATTACTGTTAAGTAAACGGAGCTGGACTTTGAATTTCGGAGACAATGCAAGCAATCAATAATGCTCATCTAAACACCAATACTTCTGGACCAAATACTTCGCGCGAATCGCTTTGTTCCGGCTCCACTAGCAAGGCACTTGCAACATCAGTGGATTCCTTAGAATATTTAACGTTTCCTTCCAGTGAACTTCAAAATGTCCAATTGAAGCCAAAAAATTTTGCTCGAGATATGGAAATGTCTAGAAACTGTAAGACATTACTTTTTGTATTTTTTGTCTCTGACTCAAAGGAAATGAAATCAACTGCTGGAAATTTTTATGAGAAGACTCACACGATTTTTTTTCAATACTCACACCTCCTGACATTAGCTTATAGATAAGCCAAATGTTTTTTGCTCCCATTTCTTTAACTATTATTTACTACAATACTGCAACTGATGCAAAGAAGTAATAACAAATGAGTGTGTGTATGTTTTTATTTTTAGTCTCTGTCAATTTTAAAAGAGATACATTTATAAAAGGATTTCATTTTTGTTACTATTGTTACAGCTCGCCAAGACTTTGAATTTTGTTCTAAATTCCATTCTAGTTTTATATACTGGCCAAAAAGGCAAATTATGGGCTAGATAAGCCACAGGACAGACGAGTCGAGCCGTTATATTGGTTCAAGGGACATCCAAAATCTTGAAAAGGTTTGAAATCTCCATGCCGACGCCAAGTAAAACATCAGTTAAAATAAAAATGTACACATCACCGTTCTTTTTAATTGCATGTTGAGAGCTGTCACAAGCCAAGTCTTGAAGCAAGTGTAAGTGTTTTAATGTAATGCACCACCCTTCCACAATTTTTATGATCCAACCCACTGACGTATTATTGCCCTTCGCTTATAAGTCGCGATCCGCGTTCGCGACAAAGATCGGCTGAAGCGGGAGCACTCACTTTTGACAAACATGATTAATGTGGGTATTTCGCACTTTAGCTAAGTTAAAGATGAAAAATTAGCGGATTTTAATAATAAATTTAATAATAAAATTTAACGTTAAATTTTCTGGAATGAATTGTGCTGTTCTGATTTTTGGATTATCAATCCAATTTATCGGATGGCCCCTCTTCAAACAATAACTATGCTCTCAGATTATAGCACTTACCCAAACATCCATAATTGGAACTGAACGAGGCGGCCTCTGCTGTTGCAAGCTTTCCGACTTTGTTGGCTCTTGATTTTCTTTGCCGATTCCGTCCCGATTTTAGCTGCGTCGCAAATAATTTGATGATAATAAAGCATATTCCCCCATGAGGATATTCACCAAAAATGGGGGGGGGGGGAATCCTACATTACCAGAAATCTGATGTATGGACCCCTAATCCCACATAAAGGTCGGCTGAAGCGGGAGCGCTCATTTTTGACAAACATGATTAATATGAGTACATATTTCGCACTTTAGCTAATCTGCAGATTAGCCGATTTCGGGGCTTTAGTTTTGCCTTATAAGGGGGTGTAGTAGTGTTTTTTAATCATCTGAGTCATTTACATATACGTATATGTTAATGTAAGCAGAAAAAATTGAAAACACCAATTTTGTAGTCTAAAATCGGTAGACTGTAAAATGGGAGCGCTCATCTTTTAGATTAGCCGATTTCGAGCTTTAGTCACTTGGTTCTTTTACATATGACGAGCCGACTAATGCTCGGAAGTGGTATATAAGTTGGGATGTATTGCACTTCTCTTTGCATCGCACTTGAAAATCCTGTTCAGAACACCGTTTTCTGTGTCAATTTTGTGCATTCTCTCGCTTGTTAATTAAACTTATTTTCAAGTTTCGGTGTATATAAATTTTATATTTTAATTTAAGATTCTTGAACAATGCAATCAGTCAATAACGCTCATCCCAATACCAACGCTTCGGGACCAAATACTTCGCGCGAATCGCTTTGTTCCGGCTCCACCAGCAAGGCACTTGCAACATCAGAGGATTCCTTAGTTGAACCCAGTTGTCTTCCTTTCTTAAGCCCAATAAAGATATTCTCTGACAGCGAATATTTGACGTCTACCGTCAGTGAACTTCAAAATGTCCAATTCAAGCCAAAAAATTTTGCTCGAGATATGGAAATGCCTAGAAATTGTAAGACATTACATTTCGTACCTTTTTGCGTCTCTAGGGACTAAATAATATTTGTATATAATAGAAAACTTAAAACTGGGATAGCCCGTATACTCCCAGGTTAATAGGAGAAGCATGTTTAATCAAAATCACATATGGGAAAAGAGAGGAAATTGAGAGAATTAGAATTAAGAGAAATTTGTAAAATTGGAGAGAGACGGACAATTTTGAAATGGACCAAATGATTTGACCAATTTCCTTCCGAGACATTTACAAATTTAAATTACTTTTCTGGAAAAGAGAAAGAAGAGAACGAAAGACCATATTTAATATGGTAATGAAAATTTTGCCCTGAGTTTTGACAATTTTTGAATTAGTTATATGTATTTTATATATGAAATTACTCAGGGCTGCTATGTTTTGAAGTTTGTAAAATTTTATAGACTAGTTGTGCCGATCAAGGATCACTAGTCATCGGTATATCAGAAATAAATTACTCATAAATTTGAGCAAAAATCCCAAAAAATTTTTCGCGCCGCGCCTCCGGCGCGGCACGAAACATCGATTGAATAATTTTACCCCCCCTCTTGTTTTACCCCTCTATTTTAGCCCCGTAGAGGTCGATTGATTAACCCCCGGGGGTTAAATTAGAGAGTTTACGGTAATAGTGTTTCTTGGCTTGCGCCAGAATAAGTTGTCCAATCCCACGGGGGTGATGAGGGCATTTGCGATGGGAAATTTGCCCATGGGGAGCGATGAGCCAATACACCGAAGTGTAAGGGCGGTTTGTAAAAGATATAAAGTATTGGCTTTTTGCCCATTTTAGATAAGAAAATATTGAGAAAAGTTTTTAAATTTTTTATTGAAATGATAGGTTTTTGACCTTTTTGATATGAATTTAGTTTAAATTATTTGTTTGTTTTTAAACAAAAAATAGCCTAGTAAAAACTGGTCAGGGAGGCCATAAGGCTCTCCACATACCAGAAGACTAGAAGCAGAATAATAGGAGAAGCACTGGGATAGCCAGTATACTCCCAGGTTAAAACTGGGATAGACAGAAAACCGAGTTTGGTCTAGAAGCAGGCGAAGCCGCGTCAGCGGCTTCAAGAACAATAACCGCTTTCCATAAAAACCCACAAACCCATACACCCCTAGTTTGTATATAATATAAATATACTGGCGCTGTTGTGAGCGTTGGGTAAGAGCATTCCTTACACAGAAACGAAGGCACAATTTTAAACCTTGTAAAAGTACATATCTCAATAAGTGTACAATATGGAAGATAAAATTACATTTATAGTTTTTTGAGATTTAGGTTTGGTTTGTGGCCAACATACGAATAGCCGGTAAGCAATTTTTTTAATAAATGACCACTTATGATACTTTTAGTCATTACGATGTGCCCTCTTGCAATGGTAAATAGTAATATTTGAATCCACGATAGTATACGATGTATTTGCAGGATGCAAATCGTTTTTCAATCGCTCTCTTGTCGCATCCAAGACATATGCATGCAAACTCAATGGAATGTGCACCAGAATGCATGGTAAATGAGTGATATACAAATAATAGTAAATGGGCGACATAGTAGTTGCTATAGGCAAACTAGTAATCGGCAATATAACCATGACACAGGGCGTCGTGCTTTTTAGGTTTGCCGACTTGGTATAAATATAGGAAGTGCTATAGGCAAACCTAGTTATCATTTTTTGAGAAGGTGATTCTTTGTATCCTGTGGTATTCAGAGGTGCGTAATCCAGAAAAAATATATTTTTATGTAGGGTCCAATAAATGGGCCCGAGGTACTGGACTTCGTGGGCCGAAGTCCCACGGCTGGGAGGGCTGCAGGGGTACTGGCGTAGCCTGTACTGGATACTCCTAGTACAATAGTATCGTGCTTCCCTTAGTTACTTATTCTAGGAATGAATCGTTGCCGTGCATGTCGATTTGATCGATGCATTTTAGCAGGGTATTTCTCACGTATTCGTCAAGATCAGTTCATTCAGTTACAAATTTAGAATGAATCTCCGAGCAATAAAATTCTCGGCATCAGTTGATGTGGCGAAGCTTTCTGAAAAAGTGGCAAATAGGAGGGTGGGTTTCTTAAGTAAATTTTTAGTAATTCTTTTAGTATGGACGGATTTTAGCGCTATCTTTCACAAAAGTATGGAGAAAGATGTCCTGTTCTTATAGGGAAGGTAAGCTGTTTTTCATACCTTAGTTACCAGAGTACCTGTTTTCAGACCGGTCTTGTGTTTGAAGAGACAATTGAGGACAAAATCATACAATCTCTCGTATACGTGGAACTAAAAATCCGGAAAATACGTGAAAGTTCTCGTTGGCTGAGCGATTTCGTGATGTTCCGTAGTATCCGAGAACTACTGGAATCTACTCATGAAAACGTGCTGGCTCATGCAAATCAATACCCGAAGGATCTAAAGTGGCCGCTTTCTATAGACGAGGCGATTAGGATTGAAGCGAGTGAAGGACGGCCAAGATGGCTCATGTTAGACATCTTTTTATGCATCGAAATGGTAAGTCGATACATAGATACTTGTTTAGAACCAGTCATGACACGCGGGAAAACCAAATTTGAATTCAATAATTTTTTTCTCAATTTTTTACCGTGTTCGACTATTTTCTGATTGTTCCTACCCCACCGGACCGGGGTACGATCTATCGATTGGCGCTATCAAAATAGGGTGTATCGCCACAAAAATGGGTGGTTTATCCCAGTTTTTCATTATTTCACAATAGGTGTTGCGAAATAACGGAAAAATAGGGTAAAGCACCCATTTTTTGTAGCGATACACCCTATTTTGATAGCGGCAATCGCTAGATCGTACCCCGGTCCGGTGGGGTAGGAACAATCAAAAAATAGCCGGACACTGTAAAAAATCGAGAAAAAAATTATGAAGTTCAAATTTGGGTTTTCCGCGTGTCATGCCTGGTTTAGAACATACGGTATTTACTCTAATATCAGCCTCTTCCTGATATATAATTATATCAAAAACTTAGGCCAGAACAATGGCTGCGTTTTTACAACTTGATTATAATGACCAGGTTTGTTTTGTATTTGTTTTGTATTCCGACAAACTAAAATAGCACTAATGTAGGAAGCCCTGCTGAAGCAAGCGATATTGGCCAATGCACTCTTGCTTCAGGCATTCTATTCATGGCAAATGAAATCAGAAACTTTTACTATGCCCAATGGTTGTTTACCTACTGTGGTGAGTATTTCATTAAATTTCCATGGCCCTCCACATATTGATCAACCGCATATCGGTGAATTGATCACCTGGCCAAGAATTCAATTTTTAAGGGGTCTCGGACTGAGATTCCGTATCCTCTATAGGATTTCGACTCCGAATCTGAGGTCAGTTTTGGAATTCCAAAATGGTTGATTGCAAAGGTATGGGTTAATCAACATGTACAGAGCCGTTTCCACACTCTAGAATGTAATATTTTAGCTATCAAAGAACTACAGAGGAAGGTAATCAATAATGCGTAAACTTTGATTTACCTAATTATAGAAAAATATTCTAGAATAGCCGATAGGACGCAGCTAATTTCCTGCCGAACAATGGCGGCAATGTTACGAATTCAGATGACTATGGAGGAATTTGTGTTGCTTAAAGCTGTCATCTATTCGCACTCCGGTAAGTTGTACTTTTAATTAAAAAGGACGGAGTCCCTGTTGGGTAATCCCCATCATGTAATATTCGGCCCTATATGAGTATAATCAATAGGGGGGACCCTATTGATTTTGTTTGCAAAATTTTTCCGAAAATGATTTTTCAAACCGTAGGGTCCCCCTATGATTTTTTGGCAAAAAATTCTAAAAAAATCTTTTTGCAAAAAAGACCATAGGAGGGATCCTATGGTTTGAAAAATCATTTTCGGAAAAATTTTGCAAACAAAATCAATAGGGGGATCCTATTGATTTTTTGCAATTTTTCCGAAAATGATTTTTCAAACCATAGGGTCCCCCTATGGTCTTTTTGGCAAACAAAATTTAAAAAAATCATTTTCGGAAAAAATTTTGCAAAAAATCAATAGTGTCCCCCCTATTGATTTGGGACACGCATATACTCATATAGGGCCTAATATTCAATTATTATCGTACCAGAGCGCTACGCGCGCTAGTGCGCGCAAGCCCAGATCAGTATGCCATGAAAATGATTAGAAAATAATTTAAATGGTAAACATATCGCCAAAAAATTGAAACAGAATTTGAATGGAATTTTGAAATCAAATATAATTTGCCTTCCCTGAAAAAAACTCACAGAATGACAAAAATAAGGACTGGAAACCGAAAATTTAGGTACTTTTAGCTAAATTTTGTCTTTGAATTTAGGTATATTTTAGCTAAATTTGGATAAAAATTCCGACTCCCGGCAAAAGGTTACCCTAATTTAGGTACACTTTGAAAATAAGCACCCCTAAGAATGCACCTTTGAAAAATGGAATAAGCACCCCTAAGAATGCTTTCCAAAATCGTGGAACGGACGGACGGAGAATCGTCACTAACTTACTATAAGGATAATTGACAAATCTTTTCTTATAGCAATACACGGACTCTCGGAGAGAGGCAGAGTATTACTGGAGAAGGAAAGTATCCGGTATTCCAAAACACTAATGAAACATTTACAATCTCGAATGGGCGCTGAGCCCGGTGCTAAGAAATACGCAGAGATCATATCCTTTGTCGGCTGTTTGTTTAATGGCGCTCAACAAATACGAGAAATTCACGTATATGTAAGTTATTGTACCACAATTACCGAGAATACTGTATCCGTTTGTTAAGTTGTTAATGTTTGGGAGTTCAAAGAGCGGCTGGGTCCCAACACGATCTCCTTTCAAATTCATATAATTGATCGATGAGTGATTTGCTAGTTAGTCTATTTTGGTCTGTGCTCGGTCTGTTTCTGACCACTATTTCTTGCACTTCAGGGTCGATTTACTCGGAAAATTTTTTTATGACCGATTCAGCGAATTTTTCCTATTTTGACAGATTCGTTTTATTTCTTCTCTAAAATTAAAAAATCAAATTCAAAATTCTGGCAAATGTTTTTAGATAGAATCCGTGTTGCACCGGCCTATTAATTGTCCTCCGTATATGGAAACAATTATGTACGCATAAGAATATGCCAACATTCATGTTGCACTGTAACCATTTTGCTGCACTTGGGACGTATAAGCATATAGCAACGTCTAAATGATTAAATTTTAGTTTAACCCTTCATTGCCGAACCGTAGAATTTTGCTAATTTTTGGTATACAGAACCCATTAGGTCCCCTAATAACGGGAAAAATATTTTTTTTAATTCCATCAAAAATGGCGATTTTCAGTGGCTCGAAAATTTGGCGCGAATTCAGATTTGCGCCAAAAAATCAGGTCCTGCACGGATTTTGACAGGCTTATTGGATTCCGTGTGGCCGATTTACTCGGCAAGTTTTTTAATTTTCCCAAAAGGGCCAAATTTCGACAGTTACGAAGGTTTTTAGAAATTGCAAAATTTACGCTGACCCCCCCCCCAAAAAAAAAATTCGTCAATTTTCCTCGATTTTCGGCGGTGTGTCTCGAAAATGACCATATTTCAGGACAAAATTAATAATAAAGTGGGTAAACAAATTACATATCCTGATTCAGGACAAAAAGTTGGCTATATAAGGGCAATATCAGATTTGAGATAGAAGGCCAAAAAATGGCCAAAATTTACTCCAAAATTTGCGTATCCTTTCGGATACACTAGGCAATAATGGGTTAACGCTTAAATATATGTATTTGCAAAATTTCTATTACGATTTTCACCACCTCATATCTCGTACATATAAACTGCTCATATATACTCTGAGACTAAAAGTATCTCAAAATATGTAATTGATATATCTCAGCCATGAAAAATTTGAACTTTGGATACAATACTCTGTTTACATTTATTTTAAACTTGTCTCGAATTTGAATATATAACTTTTCGTGAATGGCTCTGTAATGCCCTGTAAATAGCACTAGCCATTCACAAGGAGTCTCTTTTACAGAGCATTTATTGTATAATTACCAGGGATGAGATTTTGGCCCTTGCACAAAGGAAAATAGGTCTTTCTGAGAGCTAAATAAACCTAACAAAGACCCTATTAAACCTGCTGGTCGGTCCTTTGTGAACGCCCTAACTTAGCCCCCAACAATGTGTTGGGGGCTAAGTTAGGGCGTTGATTGTGTTGGGGGCTAAGTTAGGGCGTTGAATGTGTTGGGGGCTAAGTTAGGGCGTTGAATGTGTTGGGGGCTAAGTTAGGGCGTTGAATGTGTTGGGGGCTAAGTTAGGGCGTTGAATGTGTTGGGGGCTAAGTTAGGCAAAGGCTTCTAATTGTTGAAGGGGAAGAGGGCTGTTGTCTGTTCGTCTGCTATTTCTTTAGGGCTAATAGGCACTCTTGTGTTGTGTTGGGCGTACTAAGATTTGACGCTATTGTGTGAAGAAATAGGCAGACGAACAGACAACACTCTCTTCTCACAATGAGCTTGCTTAGCCCCCAACACATTCAACGCCCTAACTTAGCCCCCAACACATTGTTGGGGGCTAAGTTAGGGCGTTCACAAAGGACCGACCAGCAGGTTTAATAGGGTCTTTGTTAGGTTTATTTAGCTCTCAGAAAGACCTATTTTCCTTTGTGCAAGGGCCAAAATCTCATCCCTGGTAATTACTTGTATTATCCGAATAAATAGAATGAATAATTCAAATCGACTAATGGTACTTTACTAAGAAGCCAGTGTCTGAAGCTGCGTCTGTCTGTCTGTCTGTCTGTCCACTGACGTTTAGACCACTTCCGGGCCGTTTTCGACCCAGATAATGTCACCCTTACAGTAATTACCCCCATAAATCCGCAAAAATAGACTCAGATTTGGGGTCGAACAGGTCGAAACGGGGGTCGAACGGGTCGAAAATGGCAGTTTTGGCCGATTTAGGCGTGTAATACATGACTTATCGGGGTTTTCGGGATCGGGGAACACGAATTCGACAAAATTTCGGTGGTTGAACATAGGTCGAACAGGTCGAAACGGGGCTCGAACAGGTCGAAAATGGCATTTTTGTCAGGTGAACACGAATCTGACAAAATTTTGGGGCACACCACGAATGATATACTTCGGCGCTAGACGCCGCGATAGCGGCGGCACGGGCAGCTAATATTATATACAAGCTAAGCAGGCTCTCTACGGGATATGCGGAAAATGCTTAGCATGTAAATGGTACCAAATCACTGGCATTCGGTACCTTTATAGGTTTTCGGCTACGGAGAAGCTAATGCTATAGTCAGGTTTTGGTTATCTGGATTCAGAATCCCGGATTCTGATGCACCGTTGACTTAGCGTGAAAATGGTATCAAACCACTGGGATTCGGCGCTCTTATAGGTTTTGCAGGGAATATGGTTATGGAACATACCGTAAATCCTCCAATAAGTCCCCCTCAATTAAGTCCCGCCCCCAAATAAGTCCCCCTCTGGACCCCTTACGGAAAATTAAGTCCCCCTCAAATAAGTCCTCCCCAAAAATGGATATTTTTCCAAATTTCAAATTTTTGGCGCAATTTCAAATTTTTTGGCGCAAATTTGAATTTTTATTGCAAATTTTGCTATTTTTTACAAAATTTTGTCAAAAAATTGAAAAATTTGCTAAAACTTGGCGAAAAATCGATCAAAACCTAAAAAATTAAAATTTTTGGCTAAAATTTTTGGCGCCAATTCAAAATTGGTTTAAATTTTCAAACATTTTTCTACATTTTGCCAAAAAGTTACAAAAATTTTCACCGCGCCTTCGGCGCGGCCACGAAAATATAAGTCCCCCCCCTCAATTAAGTCCCCCCTCTAGACCCCTAACGAAACAATAAGTCCCCCGGGGGCTTATTGGAGGATTTACGGTAATTAAGAAAAGAGAGACGCCATATTCCACACAAGTCCAACGCAAGAGAGTAATAAAGGATCAGGTGGTAAACCCCCGGGTGCAAAAAATCTCGGTGTCGAAAAAAGATTTCACTCGCGCGCAATCGAACTTTGATCGGTGGACTGGTGGTTGAACTGGTAAAACGATATGAAGCACATGACGACTATCATCACATACAGGATAACTGCCACCCACAAACCAGCTGAATTATTGGCAGGATCGGCAACGTAAGACATCAAAGTCAACGCGGCAGCAACTCCGAGCAGAATCCAGAGAAGGTTCATGAACTGTTTCAGGAAGAGTTTCCAGTCTGGGACCTCCTTCGGCGCCGGCAATTTGTTCGGGCCATATAGCTGAAATTTTGTGCCTAGTTCAAATGACTCATTGGAATGACTAATTGGTCGATTTGACGAGGGATTGAAGAGAGGGTAGACCATAATTTTTTCATTACCATGTTAGGGGTAGTTGGTAACTTTACCACAAATGTACGGCCAAATGTAACTGATGGTAAAATGTCCAAGCCCAATCCAATAGTTCTCGACAATCAATATTTGTGAGTTCAAATTAACTTTTTCGGTACAAAATATGTTCTTTAGCCTGGCCGTTTACCTCAAAATGGACATATGATACATTGAGCTCATAGCCTGAGTATATGTGAGTATAAATTTGAGTAAATATGACTTGGAGCTTTGTCAAAACCTGAAAAATTTTGTTACTTTGCAAGCTAGATTCTGCTAAAGAGCTTGGGTAAAACACATTTTGAGCTAGGTGTGCTTCAGACACTAGGAGCTGAGCTCCAAGTGTGGTCTGCCCAAAAAATTTTTTAACTTTTCCTTAGAATTACACGCATAATGTTTGTTTCTCTAATTTCCGGTGCAAAATAATTTCTTTAGCCTGAGCGTTTACTTCAAAATGGGCGACATGTCATTACCTCAGTTTTGTACCTAAGTGGACAGGACCTGCACTACCTGTCCACTTGTTACTTCTCGGAATGTTACCAGTTTAAATGATTACAACGACCCATTTATTGCAATTATTGTTCATTTTATTCTGTTTTATGCACTGTATTTTTATTTGGTCATTAGAACCATTATTTGTGTCATTCTACTTAAGTTGTCCAGTATGGTAATTTCGAATGAGATTGCAAGTTCGGTACCGTTACTGGCCGTTTTATCCTGACTGTTTTTTCTGTTTTCTATTGGACTTTTAGGAATTTGTAGCATTTTTGTCTCAAATTTGTTCCAAAATCGATATTCCGTCAAATTTGCAGTTGATTAATTATAATCCATTAATTAGTGTCCATTGTTTGAAAAATGTTTGCACATTCGTTTTTTTACTTAATAAATAAAACATAAATAAACAATTGATTGAAAGAATTTTCGCACATTCGTGTTTTGATTTAATAAAAATGTATGGCAATATTGCTATTAAAATTTAATATTGATATGATTCATATACAGACATGCATGAATGACATTTTTGCGGCTATGGGTAAAAACGGTCTCGCAAAAACGGTCTCGCAAAAACGGTCTCGTCAAAAACGGTCTCAGATTTTTTGACTTAAAATGGCCATAACTTTTGATACACTCAAGCTTAAGCTTTGAGTAATCGCTTAAAATAACCCTTGGACTTAGGCGAACAACTTAGGCTTAGGTTTAGGCTTAAGCTTAGACTTAGTCTTAGTCTTAGGCTTAAGAGTAAGCTAAAAAACTTAAGTTTGAGCCTACTCTTAAGCCTAAGACTAAGTCTAAGCTTAAGCCTAAGCCTAAACCTAAGACTTAGTTGTTCGCCTAAGTCCAAGGGTCATTTTAAGCTATTACTCAAAGCTTAAGCTTGAGTGTATCAAAAGTTATGGCCATTTTAAGTCAAAAAATCTGAGACCGTTTTTGCGAGACCGTTTTTACCCATAGCCATTTTTGCCCCGGAACAGAGAAAATAAGTGTTTGTTTGGACTAACTAACTCAAAGCCCAACTTGGGCCTTTTCTTTTACGTACTCCCAACTTGGGACGTTGTCTAACGTTGATCAACGAACGTTTAACGTATGTATATATGTCAATGTACAAAGACCTCCGGATTATCGCCTTTCGGGATTCTCTGCAATGTCAACAATTTTAATGTAATGCAAATTCTCAGAAACAAAGCAAACTCAATTGCTGTGGATTACAAGTCACGCCTTTGTCAGTTGGAATTTGTTAGGGATTAAAATGTTTTTCAATACCGAAAAATTCCGAAAAGGCAATAATTCGCACATTATTTGAAACATCAGCGAAGCCATTTTTCACGAAAAACGTTGAGGAATCACACTTTTGTAGTAAAATTTGATTGCACGCTTAAATAAAGATTATTAAATTCGACCAAAATGGCGTATGAAAAACAGAAAACAATTTTTGTCACGGAATAAAATTATCATTTCTCCATTAAAAGTACCAGTGTAGCAGAATATTTTTAGGAAAAATAAATTGCTGGTTCATAAGTCAAGACTACAATCGAACCCCGACACTTTTTCTTTCATTGCTTTAGGGGTATCGGCTTATCAGACAATACATCATATTACATCGTTCCGTAATTGCTGGGAACCGCATTTTTCTTAAAGATATGCTCGCTTTTTATGCTTGAGATGACTGTTCCTAGTATTGCGTTCTAATTCTTATTTTCTAAGAAGTGCATCGGCATAATCTTTCAATAAGTCACCAGACCTAAACTCACCAGACCAAAACATTCTAATGAGGATACAATATAGAAGGAACAAAAATATTTACCTTATAGCGGCCGAATGAGCAATAGTTCTCCATAAGCGACCACACCCCACTTGGAAACTAAAAGACAACTTCTCTTTTGTCTAACAACAGTCTCTCGCCTCAAAAAGGCAGAGACGCAGGCAAGAGAATAAGAGAAAACGGGGACATTAGAAGGTAATTACCTTCTAATGTCCCAAGCTTAAGCTTGAAAAGCAGCCTGAGACTGCACTAAAGCCTAAGCCCCAAGCCTAAGATTAAGTCCCCTTAAGCCCCAAGCCTAATGCTAAGCTAAAGCCTAGCTTAAACTAAAGCCTAAGCTTGATTGCACGTAAAGTTAGGTTCTGCTTCTCTGCTGTAGCAGCTTCATCATTGCCAGGGGCCGATCCTTATCAAGTGCTGAGACGCTGAGAATAGCCGAAATCTCAGCACTTCACTCTCTGGTATTTATCATGGCTGTCGTTGTGTATAAAATGAGGCGGCCGGCCGGTAACAGAGGGAATGCTGAGATCTCAGCAGTCCTTTCTTTGTTTCGATCCTGTTACGTTTTTTCGTCTCAGCATCGTGTCTCAGCACCGTTTTGGAAAAAATAAACCACCTCTGTTACCCCTAGTACATTTCTAAAAGGTTCCATAGTATCGATTCTATACATTTCTGCAAAAAAAATTTTTTTCAAAATTTTTTCTAGAAAACCATAGGTTCCCCCCTACGGTTTTTTCGTGAAAAAAAATTTTTTGTAAAAAAAGTATACAGTCGTGTATAATTCGACGAGCTGAGCAACTTTTATAAAGGTACCATGGTTGTCTGAGACGATCTTGGCAAAATATAGTGAAAAAATAGCCAAAGATTTCAGCTATTTTTCTCAGCGTTCCCTTTGTTCTCTGACTCAGCCGGCCCGCCTGTCCACAGCCGCCTTGATGTTAGAGACAACGACAGCCATGATAAATACCAGAGAGTGAAGTGCTGAGATTTCGGCCATTCTCAGCGTCTCAGCACTTGATAAGGATCGGCGCCAGGTCTCCAAGTGGGTTTGGCCTTCATAAGCGTGTCATAGCTTTTTAGCGTTTGTTTGTAATAACAGAATTTTTGTAATAACAGACATGTGACTGTTCCTATTATTGCTTTCTAATTTTTGTAATAACAGATTTTCAGCCGTCTGGATAGCTTATTTTCTCCCATTGAAAGCCTAAACCCAAGTTTCCCACCATTTCAAATTCTAAAATAATACCAGCAAATTACAATGAATTCTTCAAACCAAATGCCTTCTGAAATGGAATACATCAAGTATTTGAACCTCGGATTTGATATCATTCTTGTCGTGTTTCACGTCACGACGATATTCTTCACGTCTCACGTGATTTATTGTTCGAAATTTGATAAAAAATCCACAAAGTTGGACCGTATTTCGAATTCGTTTTCTATATTCTTGACCAGTCGCGGACTTGGAGCGCTGTTAGCCACACCTTATTCTGTGTATTTGGCTGTCTATTGGTCCGCAAAAGGTTAGTTGCAAGTAAATGTATCCAAATCATTTTTTGGCGATCAATCATCGAGTCTGTTTGCAAGCGAAAAAATGGTTACAAAATTTGAAAATTCCTAAACCGATTCCTAAATCACAAGTCACACCTCAGACTTCAGCCCTAGCAGTACTACAAAAATTTGCAAAATTTTGTAAATTCCTAAACGTGAAACAAATTTTCTTTAAGGTGGCACGAATTACGCACCTTACACTCTCCTTTGGTTAAGCCTCGGTGTAACAATTCATTCATACCTAGCCACGCTGTCCGCACTGCTTCTGACTGTTGAAAGATGCTTAGCATTAACTTTTCCAATGTACTACAACTCTCGTATAGTAAAATTGTTTCCATGGCTTACATTAGCCTGCTTTATCTTGAGTAGTATATTTGTGCCCTTTTATTTACTTATAGAAATTCCGATGGATGTTGAAAAAGGTTGGCTGATATTTGTCATTGAAAACCAAAAATATACCACTTACTTATTTGGTTGGTTCCCACTGTCTCTTCGTGTCTCTCTTTCTCTGGCACTGTGCTAGTGCGCGGCACTCCTTCTTCGAACTGGCGAGGCAGAAAAAGACACGAAGAGAGAGTGGTGCCGCCAATTTAAAACAGAGATTGATTAGGATCTCATTCCACGAACATATATCCATGCCTGGCATATTTTATATTTGCTCAAATCGCATGAAAACTACTTTATAGAAATGTTACTTTTTTGAGAGTTTTACTCGCGCTTGTCAACAAATACATGTGTCCTTAATCACTTTATTTAGTGAACAATTGCCAAATTATGACGTGCGTAATACTCAAGTATCACTTTTTGGTGCCTCTGTATGCAAAATTTGGCATGGGTGGTTTGAATGTATTAGGAAATGTTTATTTAATGGTTGCAATAAAACGGAATAATTGCAATAAAACGGAAAAACTGGTATGTATTTTCCTCTCACACTATATGTGTATGTGTGTCATCTGAATCAAGAATATTCCTCATTAAAACTGCTTGTTTTTATGATTTTAGAAAAATGACGTCGTAAAATTTACTATAACCATGGACATATTTTTGGATGTTATACCGATGTTTGCGAATTTATTATTCATTAAAGTAAGTAGAAAAGAAGGTTATGGTACTGCAGTGAAGTATGGCCTATATTAAGCATGCACACTAATATCATAAGGCTATGGTTAAGGACAGAGTGTCGCTCCATGGTAGAAAACATACAGTCAATCCTGACTTAAGTGCACCCTAACTTAAGTTGCACTCTGAGGCCGGTCCCCAGGAGCAATTTTGTATTAATTTCTCCTTGAGTTAAGTTGCACCCTGAGGTCCTCCCCTTGGGATGCTACTTAAGTCAGGGTTAACTGTACTACAGAAATCATGCTTCACAGGATCATTTCTGTAGTACGTTTTCTAAAAAATTAATCAAGTTATAGATCACCGGCATGCCTCTTACAGTTTATTTCGGTCAACTAACTGCCAACTTGGTTTTCCTCAACATTACAATTTGTTCAATTTACTACTCGTGGCGATTGACGAGAAGATGGAATGGTTTCTGGACTAAAGTTAGTAGAGTAGAGCAAATTCCTCCAGTTACTGAAGCAGCAAAAACACCCAATGGCTTGTGATCATTCTTACAATCACCAATGATAAACATAAAGATATTATTTACTCGGGAGGTTCCCAAGGTGTCAATTTTTTCCGGGTGGTCGTGAAATTTTTTTTCTCGCTAACTTTGAAGGATATCCTCCACAAAGCAATCAATTAAACGTAAAAGTGGCTCAAATTCCGTGTTGAAAATTAGCTAAAATTAGCCTGAAAAAGCCATTTTTGACGGAAAAATCACGAATTTTTCGTGAAAGGTAACTTAATATTTCGTGAAAGGTGCTTAATATTATCTTCAATGTGAGCGATAATCCCGGCGATGCCTGTGAGGTTGTTTTCACTATCCTTTCGTTTGCCGAGCACTCCCATCAAAATGATTTGACCGGACTTTAAATCATTGAACTCATCTTTCACCTTAGCGATCGGCACGACGTGAATCTAAAGGTGTCAAAATTTAGAGATTACGTTAGGAGCAGGAAGGTCATAATTAAATTTTTAGAAAATAAAATCCGGAAACTCACGGTTTTGACAGTTATTAAATTTTGTTATACGTATTCCAAAGGGTACGCGACACTTGGCCCCGGGCCCAGTCAGAAAAAGCATCCTAGCACATTCTAAACGGTTCTGGAACATTATAAAAGCATAGAGAATGTTTAAAAATAGTTTCCATCAATCGGGGCGCTTAAGCCTAAGCCTATACCTAAGTAGCTTAAGCCTAAGTCTATAGTCTAAGCCTAAGCACTTCGTTACGCCCTTATAAGGGTTATTTCGCCTAAAATCTTGGTGTAGCAGTAAAAGACGAATTGATGGAAATTATTTTAAAACCATTCTCTATGATTCTGCAATATTCCAGAACCGTTTAGAATGCGCTAGAATGCTTTTTCTATACTGGGGGCCAAGTGTCCTGGGGCCAAGTGTCCTGATCCCATTTAAAATATGAGCCCAAATGCTAACGCCGTTACCTCTTTGTCCTCACCCTCCTCCTTGAGCAATTCATCGTAGCGGTTCGCCAAACGAAAGCCCATGAAATCAAAGATGTTTTCATTATTGTCGAGTGTCGAATTCATATGGTCAAGTAGCGGTGTGCGCAGAAGAGGTGTCAGACAATTCGGAACACGGCTACAGCTATTTTTCTGTTGAAATAAAACTTCCCTGGTTTGATCCAAAACGAGCAGTTGAGTGAAAGAGAAGTGTTGTAGAAAAGTCTCTGCAAATTTGAATAACTCATTTTTATTTCGGTTATCAACGTTTTCATTTTTAGAAAAAATTATGTTTTTTTTTTCTTCCGAATATCTTTAGGATTTTGAGAAAGTACGATTTTGCCAAAAAATGTTAAGTCGGATATGTAAGTTTGGATATGAATTGAGTATCGGTTTTTATTACGCGATGGTATAATTTCTCTTAAACTAAAACATTTTATAGTAAAAGTGAGTTTTGTTGGTTATTATTTTAAATGTCTCAAAGACTGACCGCAAAAATTTCGTCCAGAGTTTCGAGCAACACGTCGGCGTTTCTTGTATCAAAAAGCGTGACGGCCAATTTCAGCCAAAAATCAAATTGTTTGATGTCAAAGATTTTTTTTGCCAGGAAGTAAGTTGAAGTGTTGCTCTATCATACCCCGTGGGTGAAATATTAGTCCTTCTGTTTTAAATTAAGATTTTGGGCTTCAAAGTTGGTACACTTTGCGTTTTTCAGTGTTAAATGAGTCAACTTTGGGACCCCAGATTTTAATTTAAAACAGAAGGATCAATATTTCACTTGTACAGAATAGTCGAGCAACACCTCAAATTTTACTTTTTCATAAAATTTCTGACCTATCAAATCGTTAGCGCCCATTTCGACATTTTTTCGGTTTTTTTGCCCAAAAATGGCCATTTTTGGGTATTTTCGAGAAAAAGCGAATTAGAATGTCTGAAATTGACCGGGATTTTTGGTACTTACCCTATTTCGGGTATGGCGAATCCGAATTTGGCCTCAGATCGGGGGTGGTCCCGCCACGAAAGTTGGGAAAATTGCGTTTTTTGACGTTTTTGGCCTGGAAATGACAGGAAATTGTGGTTTTTGTTACGTTTACTGCCCGGCACTTGTGCTGAGGCATTTTCCTGGACACGGACTTTTTGTCCGGGGTGTAGGTAACCTTGTCGAGTGATCTCACAAGGCCCCCAGGAACAATTTTTGGAGTTTCAATTCGACTTTTGTCGGGTTTTGTTATGAGAAATGGCTAAAACTGGCCATTTTCACGTGGATTTCACGTAGGCAAATTGAATTTTAAAATTCTGGCGCTCTGTTTTATGCCAATTGCCTAAGGCAATCTTGTCAATCAAAGTTAGTTTCCCAAAAATGGAAGTGCAAAATGCTGTTTGGGGTGATTTTAAGAGAAAATTGGCTTAAATTTCAGACATTATTAATTTTTATTTGCAGATTACTCAATTTTGCTATTTTCGTCAATTTTCAATGGATTCGACACCGAACCAATCCCAAGCGTCTTCTTCAAGACGGGACGACACGGAAAAAGGGAGACAAGCAGCGATCGCAAAGAGGGAGAAGGAGCAGGAAAGGAAGGCAAAAATCGCTGCAGCGAAGCAGGTAAGCCGAATTTTAAGCTTTTTAACAATTTTGACGAATGTTTTTAGGCCAAACGTCCCTTGCGCCGCCAAGAAGGGACTGGTCATCTGGATGAAGCGTTCCGGCCGCTCTACCCAGAAGAACCGGAGGAAGTTCAGGTAGGTACTTAGTAATTTTATAGCGATAAAGTCAGACCCAAGGACCCCCATTCCCAGGACTTTTGTCTAGGGAATGGGGGTCCTTTTTTTTTGGCCCCTCAGGTCCAGATTTTAGTTTTTGTAAATTTTTTTCAAAACAGCCTGGCGGCGGAAGCCCTGCGCAAATTTTTCTAAGTTTTTAGGCAAAAATTTAGTCTCAATTTTCAGCCAACTTACGAGCAGCTCCAGGCAGAAATTGCTGCACTCCGAGCCGAGAACGAGCAGCTCAAGGCCGAGAATGCTCGTCTCAAGGCCGATGCAGAGCGAACGCGCATAAGGGAAGCGATGCGCCGCAAAAGAAGCCGAACCGAGAGCCCGCCAGTCGAGTCGACTTCCCGGATGACAATTTGGAGACAGGCCATCGAATCGACTCACGCCGCCTACGCTCGACAAGCGCGCCGCTACAAGATGGTCGACGACAGGCGCCAGATCTTCATGCTGAAGTACTGGTTCAGCCAGTGCCTTCTGGAAGCGAGCAGGCCGCCCCCGGACGATGCAGAAGAATACGAATTCTGGGACGACCCGGCCTTCTTCTACGACGATGCCACCGACGAATGAAGCGGCGCAGCGTAACATTAATTTTTTTGTTACCTTTTTTTCATTTTCAGGCGAAAAAACGGGTAAAATTTTTGATAATTTACAAAATAAATTTTCTAATATTTTAATTCCAGGTGAACCGCGGCAGCCTACCTGTGGGCGTTATACACAGGGTTGGACACTCGGGGTCGGTGTCACTCGAAATACCACCGGGTAGTGTGGGAGATCCCAAAAAATTTTTGTAAGTTTTTTACTGTATTGTTTTTTAAGCCGTTAATTTGCTTAATTTTCATGTTCGCCGACCGCGGAGGACTCGTTCCGACCAGCTACAAGGTAAATTCTTTTAAATTTGGGTTTTCCCTGGAAAAAAACCGCCAAAAACAGAAAATGGGCAGAACGCCAAAAACCCCCCAACCGAATGCCAAAAATAATGCCAAATTCGGATTCCCCGTACCCGAAAACCCCCGGGGGCAAAAAATCCTCCCACTAAACGCCCAAAAACAGAAAAAGGGCAGAACGCCAAAAACCCCCCAACCGAATGCCAAAAATAATGCCAAATTCGGATTCCCCGTGCCCGAAAACCCCCGGGAGCAAAAAATCCCCCCGCTAAACCCCAAAAACAGAAAATGGCAGAACGCCAAAAACCCCAACCGAATGCCAAAAATAGTGCCAATTCGAATTCCCGTGCCCGAAAACCCCCGGGAGCAAAAAATCCCCCCGCTAAACCCCCAAAAACAGAAAATGGGCAGAACGCCAAAAACCCCCCAACCCAATGCCAAAAATAATGCCAAATTCGGATTCCCCGTACCCGAATTAGGGTATGTACCAAAAATCTCGGGATTTTAACGACAAAAACATGCCTGTCACACTTTTTGATACAAAACCATGCAAAAAACGCCGATGTGGCAAGTCGTTGTGGGAATCGGTAAACCCCCCCCGGTAAACCCCCCCGCTCGCCATTTTTGCCATAACTTTTTACTGGAACCTTCTAGAAGGATGAGTAATAGCTTAAATGGAAGCTAAGACTCTGGGCTACAAATCGGTATATTACTTGCCACATCTCGATTCAAGATTCTCGAGATTTAATTATTTTTGTCTCAAAATTTCAACTTTTTTTTGCAAATTCGAGAATTTGAGACAAAAAAATTAAATCTCGAGAATCTTGAATCGAGATGTGGCAAGTAATATACCGATTTGTAGCCCAGAGTCTTAGCTTCCATTTAAGCTATTACTCATCCTTCTAGAAGGTTCCAGTAAAAAGTTATGGCAAAAATGGCTGCGGGGGGGGGGGGTTTTACCGGGGGGGGGGGTTTACCTACACTCGTCGTTGTGGCTGCCAGGGCTTGAGGTTGCCAATATTTCCGGAAATTCGTCCTTGATCTTGGCATTCAATCTCTCCTTTTTGGGGAGTGTTATTGTGTCCTGGCCCGTGCTAACCATATGCCATTGAATCCACGGCCAATAAAATTAAAATCAAAACGGTGAAATAATAGTTCATTTTACACCGTTAAGGCACCACGAATGGAACAATGAATGATGAAAAACAATGAACTAAAACGATGTTGCTTAGCATTTATATAGGAGTTAGATTCTTTAAATTAACACACTATAATTTTTATTTCGGATTCCTTTCATCTGTTTCGGGTCTCTTTGATACGCGTTAAAATCAATGCCAAATTTGCTTTTGAGCGACCGGTTACAAAACGATTAGTAAAAATGAATTAAATTTTGTATTATAATTATTTTATTTAAAAATATTTTAGTTACTTTATTCACACAATATTATCATCATATTTTTGAGCGAGTACATGCAAATAAGGTAAAGCAAAATGACGTACAACAAATTATAGGGTCTATTACTATTGTCAGGCATACCGTATTTCCTCTAATTGAGCCCCCGAGAGCCTAATTATTTCAATACCCCTCTAAAGGGTGGGTCTATTATAGGGTCTCTCTCATTTTTACACACTATTTCTCATTCAGTAAGGTGTATTATATGGGGCTCAATTATAGTCGGCTCACTTAGAGGAAACACGTTAAATCAAAATAACTTATACAACAAATTATAAAGATAGCAGCATATTTAGCAGCATTGCTATTACTAAACTAACTAGCGCGCTAACGCGCGCTAGCGCGCGGGGAGTCTATATCAGTATGCCTTTTCTATATCAGTATGCCTTTTCTGTTCTAACTTCACCCACATTTCAGGGGGAAGGTCGGGCGCTCCGCGCCCGACCACAGGATTGGCTCGCCACCTGCGGTGGCTCGCAAACTCAGACTCAGTCCTAGTTTGGCTCAGTCTAACTTTGGCTCAGTCTAACTTTGGCTCAGTCTAACTTTGGCTCAGTCTAACTTTGGCTCAGTCTAACTTTGGCTCAGTCTAACTTTGGCTCAGTCTAACTTTGGCTCAGTCTGACTTTGGCTCAGTCTAACTTTGGCTCAGTCTGACTTTGGCTCAGTCTGACTTTGGCTCAGTCTGACTTTGGCTCAGTCTGACTTTGGCTCAGTCTGACTTTGGCTCAGTCTGACTTTGGCTTTGAGTTTGGCTCAGTCTGACTTTAGCTCAGTCTGACTTTGGCTCAGTCTGACTTTGGCTCAGTCTGACTTTGGCTCAGTCTGACTTTGGCTCAGTCTAACTTTGGCTCAGTCTAACTTTGGCTCAGTCTAACTTTGGCTCAGTCTAACTTTGGCTCAGTCTAACTTTGGCTCAGTCTAACTTTGGCTCAGTCTAACTTTGGCTCAGTCTAACTTTGGCTCAGTCTAACTTTGGCTCAGTCTAACTTTGGCTCAGTCTAACTTTGGCTCAGTCTAACTTTGGCTCAGTCCTAGTTTGGCTCAGTCTAACTTTGGCTCAGTCTAACTTTGGCTCAGTCTAACTTTGGCTCAGTCTAACTTTGGCTCAGTCTAACTTTGGCTCAGTCTAACTTTGGCTCAGTCTAACTTTGGCTCAGTCTAACTTTGGCTCAGTCTAACTTTGGCTCAGTCTAACTTTAGCTCAGTCTGAGTTTTGGCTCAGTCTGAGTTCGACCACATTCGACCATGTCGAACATTGTTCGACCCCGGGGTCAAATCCGACCTCAGATTCGAATTCTCCGTGCCTGAAAACCCCCGGGTCCGAAAATTTCGACCTGAACTGGCGAAAAACCATACATTACAAAATTTGTAGTTTGTAGTCAAAGAGGGGGGACACGAAAATACCTCACACACGGAAATAAGGGATCAAAGATCAACGTCCGGCGGACGGACGGAGGAAAATCATCACTAACTTATTATAAGGATGATTGCTATCGTAACATCCTCAAATTTGGCCAGGATCATTTGCAATCAAACATTCGATAGTAGCGACAACCAATGGGGGATTTCCCATCAGCCATTGTCCTGCAGCAGTGTTGCATGTTCCGGTAAAAGTTGCAAACTCGAGTCCATTTTCCAAAAAGTCATCCTGGTTTACAACTATCGCCGCGAATAGGAACTGTGCAGGGAAAGGTGCGCTAAACATGTTCGTGAAAAGTATGAAAAATACTATGTTTCAGAAACACAAATTTTACCTCGTGAGAATAGGAAAAAACTCGTGAGAACGAATTCCAAATCTGTCTTAAGATTTGGGCTCAGCGCATCAGAAAATCCCCGTTGGAAAAAAATCAGACCGTAAATGTTTTGAAAAATGTAATTTTTGGCAAAAAGAGTGGCCGTTATTTATCAATATGAATCCCTGGGATGTTTGAAAGTTCAGCTTTGGCGCGAATTCAAATTTTTTACTTTCGAATCGGATGATATTAACCCTTCATTGCCGAGTGTATCCGTTCGGATACGGTTTTTATTTGCTAAAGACTTCACAAAAAGAAAGAAACGAATGAGTATTCATTATTCATACAAAGAGTGTGTCTGTAAAAAGATCACATAGAAAGGAGATATAAACAATGGCAGCCATCATGATTTTGATAAAGACAGCTCACCAAAAGGAAAGCTAATGGTAATGCAGACATTCTGCCTTTTGTCTATGGCCTTTTGTCTATGTGCTTAGGAGAGGTTCATAAAAGTAGAAATGAAAACTTACGAACAATTGACCACAACAGATGTAGGAAAATATGTGTGGTCATAAGTAAATGTGAGTGCGCCGTCAGAGAAATTGGTATTAGTTAGAGACTGAACAAGCGGAGGACATCTAGCTGAAAAGTTATCGAATAACGGATTTGATGAAACAATTTACACACAGGTTACTTACTCAATACTAGTGATGAGAAGCTGAGCGTTGGCGAAGAAGCTGAAACAGGAACATCAGATAGCGATATGATTTAAAGGAACCAAATATTTTTTTTTGTATTCTACATACGTTTTCGCATTTTTCTTTGTTTGCATTATTAAAATATTTTGCAAATCTTGATACAAAATTTTTTGAAATTTATTGAAATTTTTCGCAAAAATTGCAATTTTTCAAAACTAAAACGATTCAAAATTTTAGTTCAACTTGTTTTGAAAAATCTTTCATACAAATCTTTCAAACTATAACGTGTAACCTTCCTTACCAGGATTTAAAAGTGCAAATGCTGAGGACGGGCTAGTTAAATTTTGATTCACTCCCCCAAGAATCACTGTGGCATTTGTTGCGAGCAGCGTACCTCTTGAACCAAAAGTCGTTGTAAAATTCAACTCAACATCAAAATTTAATGGTCTTACTTACTCATCTCGATTAAAGATTCTCGAGATTTAATTATTTTTGTCTCAAAATTTCAACTTTTTTTTGCAAATTCGAGAATTTGAGACAAAAATAATTAAATCTCGAGAATCTTGAATCGAGATGTGGCAAGTAATATACCGATTTGTAGCGCAGAGTCTTAGCTTTAATTTAAGCTATTACTCATCCTTATAGAAGGTTCCAGTAAAAAGTTATGGCAAAAATGGCGAGCGGGGGGGGGGTTTACCGGGGGGGGGGGGTTTACCTACACTCGTCGTTGTGGCTGCCAGGGCTTGAGGTTGCCAATATTTCCGGAAATTCGTCCTTGATCTTGGCATTCAATCTCTCCTTTTTGGGGAGTGTTATTGTGTCCTGGCCCGTGCTAACCATATGCCATTGAATCCACGGCCAATAAAATTAAAATCAAAACGGTGAAATAATAGTTCATTTTACACCGTTAAGGCACCACGAATGGAACAATGAATGATGAAAAACAATGAACTAAAACGATGTTGCTTAGCATTTATATAGGAGTTAGATTCTTTAAATTAACACACTATAATTTTTATTTCGGATTCCTTTCATCTGTTTCGGGTCTCTTTGATACGCGTTAAAATCAATGCCAAATTTGCTTTTGAGCGACCGGTTACAAAACGATTAGTAAAAATGAATTAAATTTTGTATTATAATTATTTTATTTAAAAATATTTTAGTTACTTTATTCACACAATATTATCATCATATTTTTGAGCGAGTACATGCAAATAAGGTAAAGCAAAATGACGTACAACAAATTATAGGGTCTATTACTATTGTCAGGCATACCGTATTTCCTCTAATTGAGCCCCCGAGAGCCTAATTATTTCAATACCCCTCTAAAGGGTGGGTCTATTATAGGGTCTCTCTCATTTTTACACACTATTTCTCATTCAGTAAGGTGTATTATATGGGGCTCAATTATAGTCGGCTCACTTAGAGGAAACACGTTAAATCAAAATAACTTATACAACAAATTATAAAGATAGCAGCATATTTAGCAGCATTGCTATTACTAAACTAACTAGCGCGCTAACGCGCGCTAGCGCGCGGGGAGTCTATATCAGTATGCCTTTTCTATATCAGTATGCCTTTTCTGTTCTAACTTCACCCACATTTCAGGGGGAAGGTCGGGCGCTCCGCGCCCGACCACAGGATTGGCTCGCCACCTGCGGTGGCTCGCAAACTCAGACTCAGTCCTAGTTTGGCTCAGTCTAACTTTGGCTCAGTCTAACTTTGGCTCAGTCTAACTTTGGCTCAGTCTAACTTTGGCTCAGTCTAACTTTGGCTCAGTCTAACTTTGGCTCAGTCTAACTTTGGCTCAGTCTAACTTTAGCTCAGTCTGAGTTTTGGCTCAGTCTGAGTTCGACCACATTCGACCATGTCGAACATTGTTCGACCCCGGGGTCAAATCCGACCTCAGATTCGAATTCTCCGTGCCTGAAAACCCCGGGTCCGAAAATTTCGACCTGAACTGGCGAAAAACCATACATTACAAAAATTTTTAGTTTGTAGTCAAAGAGGGGGGACACGAAAATACCTCACACACGGAAATAAGGGATCAAAGATCAACGTCCGGCGGACGGACGGAGGAAAATCATCACTAACTTATTATAAGGATGATTGCTATCGTAACATCCTCAAATTTGGCCAGGATCATTTGCAATCAAACATTCGATAGTAGCGACAACCAATGGGGGATTTCCCATCAGCCATTGTCCTGCAGCAGTGTTGCATGTTCCGGTAAAAGTTGCAAACTCGAGTCCATTTTCCAAAAAGTCATCCTGGTTTACAACTATCGCCGCGAATAGGAACTGTGCAGGGAAAGGTGCGCTAAACATGTTCGTGAAAAGTATGAAAAATACTATGTTTCAGAAACACAAATTTTACCTCGTGAGAATAGGAAAAAACTCGTGAGAACGAATTCCAAATCTGTCTTAAGATTTGGGCTCAGCGCATCAGAAAATCCCCGTTGGAAAAAAATCAGACCGTAAATGTTTTGAAAAATGTAATTTTTGGCAAAAAGAGTGGCCGTTATTTATCAATATGAATCCCTGGATGTTTGAAAGTTCAGCTTTGGCGCGAATTCAAATTTTTTACTTTCGAATCGGATGATATTAACCCTTCATTGCCGAGTGTATCCGTTCGGATACGATTTTATTTGCTAAAGACTTCACAAAAAAAAAGAAACGAATGGGTATTCATTATTCATACAAAGAGTGTGTCTGTAAAAAGATCACATAGAAAGGAGATATTAACAATGGCAGCCATCATGATTTTGATAAAGACAGCTCACCAAAAGGAAAGCTAATGGTAATGCAGACATTCTGCCTTTTGTCTATGGCCTTTTGTCTATGTGCTTAGGAGAGGTTCATAAAAGTAGAAATGAAAACTTACGAACAATTGACCACAACAGATGTAGGAAAATATGTGTGGTCATAAGTAAATGTGAGTGCGCCGTCAGAGAAATTGGTATTAGTTAGAGACTGAACAAGCGGTGGACATCTAGCTGAAAAGTATCGAATAACGGATTTGATGAAACAATTTACACACAGGTTACTTACTCAATACTAGTGATGAGAAGCTGAGCGTTGGCGAAGAAGCTGAAACAGGAACATCAGATAGCGATATGGTTTAAAGGAACCAATATTTTTTTTGTATTCTACATACGTTTTCGCATTTTTCTTTGTTTGCATTATTAAAATATTTTGCAAATCTTGATACAAAATTTTTTGAAATTTATTGAAATTTTTCGCAAAAATTGCAATTTTTCAAAACTAAAACGATTCAAAATTTTAGTTCAACTTGTTTTGAAAAATCTTTCATACAAATCTTTCAAACTATAACGTGTAACCTTCCTTACCAGGATTTAAATTGCAAATGCTGAGGACGGGCTAGTTAAATTTTGATTCACTCCCCAAGAATCACTGTGGCATTTGTTGCGAGCAGCGTACCTCTTGAACCAAAAGTCGTTGTAAAATTCAACTCAACATCAAAATTTAATGGTCTTACTTACTCATCTCGATTAAAGATTCTCGAGATTTAATTATTTTCGTCTCAAAATTTCAACTTTTTTTTTTCAAATTCGAGAATTTGAGATAAAATAATTAAATCTCGAGAATCTTGAATCGAGATGTGGCAAGTAATATACCGATTTGTAGCCCAGTGTCTTAGCTTTAATTTAAGCTATTACTCATCCTTTTAGAAGGTTCCAGTAAAAAGTTATGGCAAAAATGGCGAGCGGGGGGGGGTTTACCCGGGGGGGGGGGGTTTTACCTACACTCGTCGTTGTGGCTGCCGGGCTTGAGGTTGCCAATATTTCCGGAAATTCGTCCTTGATCTTGGCATTCAATCTCTCCTTTTTGGGAGTGTTATTGTGTCCTGGCCCGTGCTAACCATATGCCATTGAATCCACGGCCAATAAAATTAAAATCAAAACGGTGAAATAATAGTTCATTTTACACCGTTAAGGCACCACGAATGGAACAATGAATGATGAAAAACAATGAACTAAAACGATGTTGCTTAGCTTTATAAGGAGTGATTCTTTAAATTAACACACTATAATTTTAGGTCGGATCCTTTCAATCTTTCGGGTTCTTTGTACGCGTAAATCAATGCCAAATTTGCTTTTGAGCAGTGTTACAAAGTTCGGTAAAAAGTTAAATTTTGATCAATTTTTTAAAAAATATTTTGGTTTTTACAACTATTTCCAATTTTTAGGAACTTGCAAAAAGGTGCGCTAAACAAATTTGGTTAATATTGAATACCTATTTTCAAGAAACCAAATTTTACCTCTAAATGGGATAACTCCTATTAACAATTTCCAATTCTGTTTATATATGGGGCTAAAAGGGGCCATTCAGAAAACCCCGTTAAAAAAATCAGACCAAATTTTAGAAAAATTTAAATTTTTGCAAAAAAGGGAAGGGTGGCCGGGATTTATCAATATGAATCCCTATGTTTGAAAGTTCAGCTTTGGCGCGAATTCAAATTTTTCCCCTTTCGAATCGGATGTATTAACCCTTCATTTGGCCAGTGTATTTCCGTTCGGATTAACTTTTTTATTTGCTAAAGACTTCACAAAAGAAAGAACGAATGAGTATTCATTAGCTCATCGAGTGTGTCTGTAACAATCACATGAAATGTGTTACAACGGCACCATCATGATTTTGTAAAGACCCGGGCCAAAATGACTAATGGAACAGACATTCAATTTTGTAGTTCTAAATTTTTCTTTGTCATACCTGCCTACAGGGCTTAGGAGAGGTTCATAAAAGTAGAAATGAAAACTTACGAACAATTGACCACAACAGATGTAGGAAAATATGTGTGGTCATAAGTAAATGTGAGTGCGCCGTCAGAGAAATTGGTATTAGTTAGAGACTGAAGAAGCGGAGGACATCTAGCTGAAAAGTTATCGAATAACGGATTTGATGAAACAATTTACACACAGGTTACTTACTCAATACAGGTGACGAGAAGCTGAGCGTTGGCGAAGAAGCTGAAACAGGAACATCAGATAGCGATATGGTTTAAAGGAACCAAATATTTTTTTTTTGTATTCTACATACGTTTTCGCATTTTTCTTTGTTTGCATTATTAAAATATTTTGCAAATCTTGATACAAAATTTTTTGAAATTTATTGAAATTTTTCGCAAAAATTGCAATTTTTCAAAACTAAAACGATTCAAAATTTTAGTTCAACTTGTTTTGAAAAATCTTTCATACAAATCTTTCAAACTATAACGTGTAACCTTCCTTACCAGGATTTAAAAGTGCAAATGCTGAGGACGGGCTAGTTAAATTTTGATTCACTCCCCCAAGAATCACTGTGGCATTTGTTGCGAGCAGCGTACCTCTTGAACCAAAAGTCGTTGTAAAATTCAACTCAACATCAAAATTTAATGGATGAGCCTGGGCAAATATCCTGTAAAGTAACTTCTCCGCTAAGGATATTGAAACAATCAATGCGCAAGAGAAGCGGCAAGCCATTGTTTGATTGAAGTTTTGTCATTTTGTGCAAATCGCACATTTTTGCAACTTTTCCAAATAATGTCAAAAAGTTCATAAAAAACGTATCACTATATTGGCTTATGACATCAGCCAACAAATTTTTGACATCAGCCAATACCTAATTTGTCTAAAAAGCGGAAACCCAGACGGTTCCATCCTGAATACCGTATTCTCTCTAATTGAATACCCGGGTGTTATATTATTTAAATACCATACCTTCCATCGTCTTGATACCAAGCCCTAAATGAATACAAGATTTACTACCGTATTCCCTGTAATTACTACCCCGGGGTAATAATTTTTCAAACGAGCTCCAGGGGGGGGGTAATAATTAGAGGGGGGTAATAATTACAGGAGGGGCAATAATATTTCAATGTCGCCGCGCCGGAGGCGCGGCGAAAATTTTGAGAATTTTTTACGAAAAACTAAAAATTTTCAGTGTTCTGGGGTTGAATATTTCAAAAATTTATCGTCAAAATTTACCTTTTTAGCTTAATTTCTGAAACTTTTTCGCATTTTTGTCAAAGTTTCTCGAATAATTTTCAAAATTTAAACCATTTTGAATTCGCGGCCGAAATTATTTGGGGAAGATTTAAATTTTTCTAATTTATTATCAATATTTTACTAATTTTCGTGCAAGGGTGGACCTAGATCAAATAACGGTTGTTTCCATCGTCTTTCTCATGTTTTTTCAAAATTTGGCCAATTTTTGGCCACATTTAGCAAAATTTTGCAAAAAAATATGGCAATAATCTAAATTTAAGCTAAAAGCAGTAAAAAATAGACTAAACTGACTATATTTTGTCTATTTAAGTTTGAAATACGAAATCATAGCTAAAAACACAACAAAAATAGAAAATTTGGCTTATTTTTGGCACATTTTGGGGGGGGGGGTAATAATTACAGGGGGGTAATAATTAGAGGGGGGTAATAATAAATCGTTCGAGCTCCAGGGGGGGTAATAATTAGAGGGGGGTAATAATTTCAGGGGGGTAGCAATTACAGGGAATACGGTAATCCGACCGTGTGCTAGTACAGTCTTCCCTCTCTAATCGGTCCCTCTCTAATCGAGCACATTTTGGGGGTCAGGCCCAAACAGTGACGAAAGGGTCCCCTATTGTTTTTCAAAATTTTTTTTCCCGGCCGCCGCCATTGGCGGCGGCCGGAGAAAATTTCTGAATTTCTCACCAAAAATTCAAATTTTCAAGTAAAATTTTTACCTAAATTTCAAATTTTTCTCAAAATTTTGCGAATATTGTTTGTGTGTTCTGACCCTTTTTCCAACGAAGTTTCAAATTGAATAATTTAACGCCGCATAATTCCAAATTTTTAATAATTCCCGAAAAATTTTCCATTTTCTTACTAATTTTCTGGAAATTTTTTAGTAGGAATAAAACCTAGCCAGATCGCCTATTTAAATCGTGAATAAGTTAAAAAATTACACAATTTTTAACTTAAAATGATCAAATTTTGATGTTTAGTGAAATTTTTTATTGAAAATTAAAAATTGAAAATTATACCTGAATTAATTAAACACTTAATTAAACACAGATTAATAAAAAATTATTCAATATTACAGCAAAAATCATTGCGCAATTTCGCCCCTTTTTTGGTTCACCCTCTCTAATCGAGCACATTTCGGCTGACATGGAATTTTTTGTATGGAAATTCCCTCTCTAATCCGGCCCTCTCTAATCGAGCACATTTTGGCCAAAACGGATCGTGCTCGATTAGAGAGGGACGACTGTATTTGTGCAAAATGTATATAAGCCATAAGAACCGTTATTCGTATATTACAACCAAATAGAAGCAAATTTTAATTTTCCAATTTTTTCCCATTTTGAAAAATGTGTGAAAAATGTACGATATTTAGTTATTTTTTATAAAACGTTTTTCTGCATCTAGTTCCATTTGTCACCAAATTTGTCACAGTGCCAATAAATCTAAAAAAATTCATTTCACTTTGAACATCACTTTGATCACAATTCCCACATCAAACTACATTTCACGAACTTTAATAAAGGAACCAGGCTGCAAATGAAAGGGAAAGGTGTTTGTGACAAATTAATGATCAATTACTCTCAAAGTTCACGATTAATTAAGGTTTCGGAGATTACAAGAGACATTTCTGGAAACGGTCATAAGAAAACGCCATGTTTTGTAAACAGAAACAACACTGTGAAAACAAAATGAAATCAAAATAAGTTTATTTACAGAGACTGTGTTCTATTTTCACGTACCTGCCTGTCATCGCGCAGTATAAAAATGGAAAGATCGTCTCAAGATCATAAAGAGAGCCGGCCATGTTTATGAAGTGATTCTTACTATTGATGTTATTTTCTTGAGCGATGTGTTGTTTTAGAGGTTTTGGAGATATATAATTTACGCAATACTTTTCAGGCAAGGATTCTTTTACTTGCAAGGCAGATTTACTGCTCCACTGCCGCCCAATTTGGGCATGGCCTATTTTCACATTTCTTCGATCGAGGCCATTAAAGCCCTGAAAATTAAAGATAAAGTATATGTTTAATCGCACGAAAAAGTCACCCGTTTTCATTTTCTGCATGTCACCTGCCAATCTACAGTAGTTTACTGTTAAAGGCATGGAAGTCAATCCTCTCAAAAGGATGTGCAATATCAGAGGATTATGAGGAAGTTGGTCCCACCACGATCATGCAGTTTAGCCTTTTACAAGGGGGCTAACTCAAAACTGATATTGTTGATCTAAATCTAAAATCGTATTTTAAGGGGGTTAGCATAATCAGTTTTGAGCTAGCCACCTTGTAAAGGGCTAAACTGCATGATCGTGGTGGGACCAACCTTCTCATAATCCTCTCATATTGCACAGCCTTTTGAGAGGATTGACTTCCATGGTTAAAGGTCTATTTATTTAACCGACGTCATTTTCTCTGTGCTTGTGATCTGTCTAAATACCGTATTTTCTTTAATTGAGTCCCCCCCATAATTGAGCCCCCTATTATAAATCCACCCTACAGAATGAGAAATAGTGTCTAAAAATGAGAGGTTAGAGAAAAACCCATAATAAACACCCCTCTAGAGGGGTATTGAAATAATTAAGCCCCAGGGCTTAATTAGAGAAAACACGGTAACTAATTCGTTGGCGGTATATGCAACTGATTAGTATTTTCTTCCTTGGACGAGGACCTGAAAAATCATGTCTCTTCAAAGTGTTCGATTCCCCACTTAACCCGGATCCACGAGCAATTTGGCTCCGCCCGAAACCCGAATTCTTCCAAAGGATCAGTTTCAATTGTAACAGATATGTAAAGGCTTCCGCAAAAAATTCTTGAAAAATCATTGAACTTTGATACAAATTTTTTATGCAATTAAATTATTAGATTGTATTTTGCTAAATAAAATTTAGTAACTAATTTTCAGTTCAGCAATATGAAATTCCTCACAATACTAACCTGGATTTCTGCATTCCTTCTCAGCTTATTCATTTTGGTGCCCGCGCCTGTTGTGAAGCCCTATGGTGAAAACTCGGAACTGAGCTCCAATGTGGAACCTCGAGAATCCCGAGCTCGTGTTCGCCGAAGTGGTAGTGCTCGTCGCCGACGAAGAGAAGCCCGTCCTCGTAGTTGGAGCTTCTCCTTGTCGCCTAGTCGCCGATTAGGATTTGGTCCAGGATGGGGCTGGGGAGGAGGTTGGGGATGGGGCAGATAAAGATCAGGAAGCAGTGCCAATAGTATTTCACATATATTATGAGATGTGGAAATTTTTATTCAATGGTAATTATTAAATTGTATATAATTGTAATTGTATTCAATGAATATTCAATAAAGATTTCATATTGAATGCTAAAAAGTTGCATTTCTCCTAGTCATTTGAGAAGTGTCACCGTAACTATGAATGATCTGCTAGTTTTGAAAGATCCAACCGGAGTTAAAGCTACGGTCTAAGAGCATGGATTTTCTTTCTGAGAGCCGAATGTACTCTGGCTCCTCTTCTTACTCCACCAAAACAATGAAATTTTCATTCTCTTCGGAGTAGTCAGCAAGCGAATCGGAAGGAGGACAACCTCACAGACATTGCAGGACTTGACACTCTTTATGGCTTAGAAAATGACTTCGCGATTAAATTATAATCAAAAGTTTCATTACTGCACTTAGTTTCTGTCATGCTTCATTCAATTTATTTTCTGGTAAATCTGTTATATTACAATTTTTTATTATGGCATCCACATTTTTAACCAAGAAACTATTGCTACTATGAATAAAAACCATCCAAATAAAGGCAGATAAATAAACACGTTGCAATTCTGCAGCATAATAGAAGAAACGCTGCTAGGATCAGATTCTGATTGTTTTTCTGATACAGTCGGCTCTTGATTTCAAATTTGCGCCAAAACATAATTGCCAAAGGGGTAAAAAGGGGCCGCCGAAAATTTTTAATGAGGGGGGATTACTCGGCAGGGGTCTCCTCTAGAGATGGGTAAAAAAAATTTGAGTGGGGCCTTGTTAGAGTAAAAATTTTCACAGTCAACACTTTTCCATATTAGAGGAGGCTCTGTTCAGCATCAGGAAAAGAGCCTCCTCTAATAGGGAAAAGTGTTGACTGTGAAAATTTTTACTCTAATAAGACCCCACTCAAATTTAAAAAAGATTCCTAAAAAAGAATTGTGAAGAGGGATTGTAAGACAAGTATGAGTAAGACAGCTGGGTGTAAAACAAATAAATTAAATAAAACTTATCTATTATTCAACCACAAGGAATGGTGCAGCGAATATCCAGATAGTCGGTTTAACAATTTTTCTCAATCTATCTTTTCAATGCAATATCTTTGTTTGGATATTAAAGGTCACCAAAGTTTGTGGATTCGGAAATTTAATTAAAACCATACATATTTCCCATAATTCAACACGCTTATAAATTAATTCAATGACTTCAGCACTCTTGGCGGTACAAAATAAAATTTCGAATAAACTTTGAAGTTTCACCTTTTTTTCTCAAGAAAAAATGTGAAAAATGGTAGAGTATAGGTTTTCAGACTGGGACTCTAACAATCCGCGAAATGGTCGTTGAACTGTTAAGAAATTTCTGGAAGAACAGATGAAGTCCACTCATTTGAAATGTAGAGATACTTTCGCCCGAAAAATTTGTACCGCACATTGGATATAAATTCGCCGATGGCGTTGAAGCGGTGGATGGGTCTGGGGAGATTGGACTGAATGAGATAAAGAATCGCGAAACAATGCCAACAGTGTCTCAAATAAATTATAAACTATGAAAATTTATATTCAACTATAAATATATAAAAATATTGCATTTCACCTAGATGCTTTAGAACTGACTACACAGAAAACTACACTTCATTTGGGCGAGATCTGGCCAATATCCCTGAAAATGGAAGCTCAGAAAATTTAAAAAATACAGATAACGTAATCACTCTGAATTAAACGACTTAAGTTTTCAAATTTCCAAAAAATTTCAGAAAAAATTTGGAATTCCAACAAAAATTGGCTAAAATTTAATTGCGAAAAGAATAGGACAACGTGTTTTGATTAATTAATACCGACCGAATTTCATTCTTCCAACGGAACTAAAATTAAAAAGACAAATCAATTCTCTCCAACAGGTTCTCGACCAGTTGTTTTTTTTGCATTTTACACTATTCTTTGTTCAACAATCTGTTGCGAGTGTGACATCGATTTTCCGACTAAATTTTCCAACTTAAAGATTTGCTTCCCATCATTGTCTTTAATCACCTTGTATAGCCTATAAATACCCAACATAAATATTTTCTGGATTATACTTTGCCCAAAAATTAGTTTCTCGAGTGTTCCCAACGCGATAATTGAACGTACTATAAAATAATACAATTTAGTTAAGTGCCACTGACTTATCCTCCTCCAAATGTCTAAAAAGTCTAAGCATATGTTTGATTCTAATTAGTATGCTGTTAAAAAATATGGGAAAAAGTTTAAAATTGCCTAAAGTTTTACATTTTTGTCTAACATTTTTGGCCCTAAACAAAATCCCTTGAGGGTTATTGGATTAATTTTTCCTTTCTCATATGGAATCTTGAGTGCTATTATTTTAGCCATGAAATTGCTTTCTTATATAATGTCTTAGTCTTATATATGCCATTTTCATCAACCCTTCGATGAAAAATGATGAAAATCTGATGAAAATGGCACTTTTTGGTCAAAAAATGGCAAATTCGAAGAAATCGTATTGTGTCATTATAAACCAGACAAAAAGTTGACATATAATGAGTAAGATCAGATTTATGGTTAACATAGTGAAAGGTGGCCCAAAAAAGGCATTTAATTTTTTGCACGAGACTTTTTGCACGGAAAAAGTATCACTCGAATTTTAATAGGTACTTTTCAGAAATCTTGTAACAATCTTCTTCTAATTACAAAAATGTCTTCACAAGTCGTACGCTGTATTCGCTGTGGTTTTATTCTTCGCAAACGGTAAGAATTATGCTTTCTGGCTTGGATGGTTACAAAATTCGGAACTAAAAATCATAAATTCGAGTACTATTTAAAAAAGTTTGCTACCAAATCATAATTTTCAACTACCGTATTTCCTCTAATATAAGCCCCCTAGAATTGAACCCTCATATAATAGCCCCTCCTACAGAAAGAGAAATAGTTTGTAAAAATGAGAGACCTATATTAGAATCACTGGAGAGGTATTGAAATAATACAAACCAAGGGGGTTATATTAGAGGAAATACGGTAGCTGAAACATGACACTAACATGATATATTTCCTATAATCCACAAAGATTTAATTTTTTGTCAATTTTTTGAAGTTGTCGTGTTAGAAACAAGTCTGCTTTTGTTTTTAATCGGATTCCTTCCAATTTTATTAGTGTTAATGGCTTTTAAAAGTGGTATAATTACAAATTTTAGACCGGACCAGGTTTCATCTTCAAGTGGCACTGCTGGAGGTGAGCAATTAGTATATAAAAATGATCTAGAGAAGAAAGATTTGCGATGATAAAATCTCATTCATTATGTTACCAAATTTGGACAAAAATGAATTTTATTCTATTCGAGCTTTCCTTCCATACAAATTAGCTTTGAGAATCTTAACGAAATGACGAGTACACTCACGTAGTAATTCCCTTATTGATAACTCACTATTTTAGGCGCAGTCGACAATGAGCGGTGCCTTAAATGTGCTGTTGAGGTGATGAACGCCCCTTTGGCGATTGACGTGAGATAATTACTTTTATTATCCCCCAAACAAGAAAGTTAGAAACCTCAAAGCACGGACTTTTCACCTGGGGCATGGATTTTAGGCTCCTGGGCTTCTATTCGGTGAGATAAGACCCCCGGAGAAAAAATTTTTGAAATTCGCATGTTGGACCCCCTGTTTTTACCCCCTAAAAGGTCAGGCCACGCCCCTTTTTGTCCGTCTGTCCGAGGAAAAAGTTTGGGACCTTCCAGACCACATCCAGAGGCGTGTGATACGTCAAACGATTCCTCTCGATGAGACAAAGCAGGGAAAATTGAAAAATAAAAGATTGGACCACCCACGACGGAGTTATGGCCCCTGAGGGCATTTGTCGGGAAATGGCTGTATCTGGCGATTCTGACCACCTCCAGAGGCGAGTGAGGTGTCAAACGTTAGCTCTCGGTGAGCCAGGACGAATGGCACAAAAATTTTGGAGATTGGACCACCCAGGTTGACGAAAAATGCCCTGTGGGCATTTGTCGGGATTTTGGGTTTCTGACCATATCCAGAGGCGAGTGAGGTGTCAAATGATAGCTCTCGGTGAGTCAAAACGAATGGCACAAAAATTTTCAGACATTGGACCACACACGATGGAAATTTTTAGCCTGCGGGCATTTAGCCGTTTTTGGACGTTTGTGGTCGGGCGCTTCGCGCCCGACCTTCTCCCTTGGAATGTGAGGGAACTTAGAACATAGGTATATCAGTATTATACCCTTTAAAATCAATGCCGTTATCTAGACGGCCGCAGGCCGAGTTCTTTTCGCGTAGCGAATACCAAAAATTGTTATCCATATTGACCCAATTAAAATTTATTGACCAATGAATTCAATCTAAACCACGAATATAGACTCCCGACAGCTAGCCGAGCTCTGCTCGGCTAGTTCTATACCTAAACATTCTGCACTGAAAATATTAAATTCTCATGGTTTTTGTGAAACATTTATCGATGTCATTTTAAATACTTGATCAGCAGATATCAAAACACAACAAAAAATGTTTGCGAAATTTTAGGTAATAAAATTTACGTAAACCTTATTGGTGCCACTGATTCGACTTATTTCTCTCATTGATTTGGCATGTGACGTTGTGTAAAAGCCTTAAAAGGGCATACTTTAGGCTTAGGCTTGGTTTAGGCATTAGGCTTAGGCAATAGCCTTAGGCTTTATGCTTGGGCTGAGACCCCTTTTCAGGGGAAAATGCGTAATCATTGTTTGAATTGGGCGGGAAATATTTAAAATCAGTGAGAGAAATAACGCGAATCAGTGACATCGAAAAGGTTCACGTTAAAATTTTGCCTCTGAAATTGTTGTGCATATTTTTATACAACCTAAATTATAGGATTCTCCAATTTCGCCGGATGTTCAAGACGCATCCTACCTGATGAGACAAATGGAGAATGATTCTATTTTTCAAGGTCTGAGAAATTTATTTATGGCTCAACCGAACTACCACGACAAAAACCTAGAGCAAGTGCTCAGCTCAGGTTCATGCCTCGCACCTTATTTGTTGCATCCGGTTGGTGTTTTCATGAATTTAAAAACTGCTTTAAAAATGCACTCTCCCTAATTGTATGAAATAAATAAACAAATAATCATTCATGAAATAACATTTTTGTAAAAACTAAGAGAGTAACAAAGTTATCACAATAGTTATATATGTAAATCCAAACAAGTATTTCCACATTGTACATACAACAGGGTATTTTACTACTTCTTCAATACAACATCCGGCATCTTCCATCCACTCGCAGCTCTTGTGCTAAGCTAGCGTCACCAGCATGATCTCCTATCGATTGATATAACTCAGTGATATATTTTATATTTTCGAAATTTTATTAATAGTTTTTTGTGTTTAGTTAGCCACCGTCAAGCCGCTTCCTAGGGGTTAAGGGTTGCATCCTCTGAAATTATAAGGGGAATTGAACGAGGCCCCTAAGAATGAATAGTGGAAAATTTGTGGAAAATTTTATGGTGGTAAATTTTTCCCGTGACCCTCTCCGAAAATTTTTCTGGTTACGATTCTGGTTGCAAAGCGCTTATCAATGTTCTACCTTAGAGAAACAGCACAGGTTCGTGACAGGTTCGTGACATGCGCGCTTGTTCCAAAGGAAACGCCACCTAGGCATAAAATCAACGAACTTTCAATCAGATAAAGGAAGATGAAGGTGAGAAATTGACCGCAAATGGGGCCAACAGTCTTTTAGCACTTTGACAAAGAAATAATAAAGGAGAAAACCGCCGCAAACCAATGTAAGAGCCGGAGATTATATTTTTCAATCTAGGAAAAAGGCTCAAGAAGTTTTATTTCCTATTGAAGTTTAAGTACCGACCCCCCAACCAAACCCAAATTAGAGAAAAAAGAAAGGGGAAATACACTGCGTTAAGAAATGATAGAGGCACTCATAAAAATCTCGTAACTTTTCGATTTGGAAGGGAATGTTTATAAATTCTTTGTTATATAATACATGTAGATGTCACGAATAGTATCACAAGGAATCAGAACGGCATGTTAAGAATTTACGAGAAAAAAATCCGGATTTTGTGAAAAATGACGATTTTCAATTGTTAAGAAATGATAGGGGCACTTTTCATTCATCGAGAAATTACAAAAATTACAGGTGATTGCATGTTATTAGGTATGCGTTTTGTATGCAAATTTTCTGGGCATTCTCATTGCATATAAATTGCCCAGGCATCAAATCAAAAGGTCAAGAAATTTTAGCGCCAATGAAAACATACCCAAAAATGGTCATTTTTTGACAAAAGACCCGCACAAAGGGCCAGAAAATGGCACTTCCGACAAAAATGGCCTTTGTCTACCCCCTATTTCCCGTCGAGTTGGGTAAGAAATGTGCTCTCAGAAAAACGATATCACCCCAAAAACTTGAGTTTTAGGTGATTTTAAAACAACCTGATTTGCTGAAAAAACTGGGCTTAATTTCAAAATCCCTCCAAATTGGCACTTTTTGGCGTTATGCCACAACACAATTTATCTGGCAGCAATCGCAACAAAATTCTGCGCACGATACAGAAAACCGCTTCTTCTCTCATTGCTTAAATCGCGAGATATTCTCGATTGAAGTCCGAAAACTGAAGATTCCATGAATTTGTATGGAAAATGGCGAAAAAATGGGCTTTTTTGTGAACTTGAATTTTTACCAAAAATTTAACCCATGTTTTGCTTGCGATTTTCAGTGCGTTTTTTTTGCAACAGGTGCGGAAAAGTCTCTAATTTCTGGACCATTCATCTGATTTTTGACAGAACGCCAAAGCGTGCCAATTTTGGCAATTTTTTTGAATATGTGTCGAAATTGTCAATCACCAGGGGGACCAAATCCCTTTGGTCCCCCTATGGATCGAAAAATTTTTTGTCGAGTTTTTTGGCTGAAAAAGTGTTTTCTAGGGTAATTTGATGCGCTGATCACGAAAATGACATTAATTTTTAGATTTTTACACGATTTTTATGAAATTTCGGGTGCCTCTATCATTTCATAGCAGTTGAAAATCGTCACTTTTCACAAAATCAGGATTTTTCCCCATAAATTCTTAGCATGCCGTTCTGATTCTTTCTGATATCGTTGGTGGCATCCACAGGTATGGTTCAAAAAAAGAAATTATAAATTTTCGATGAAAAAAAATGAAAAGTTACGCGATTTTTATGGGTGCCTCTATCATTTCTTAACGCAGTGTAGTGTGAGAGAGGGTCGGCACCCCCAAAAAAATTCGGAAAGGCGGGACACTTTTATCTTTGCATACCCCCTCCCCCCAAAAAACCCTGGTTGCGCCTCTGCACTCTATAATGTGACATTTTGATAAATGTCTTGAAATAAATGATTAACACCGCGAATATAATAATACAACAGAAAGAAGCAATATTTTCAACAAAAGTAAAAGTATTATCAGAAATAAGATGTTGAACGTGAAGTAAAATCAAGTGTTATAAAGAAAAAATACGCTAAATGCACATTCGCTAAAAGAAAAAAATTCACCTAAATGTCCAAAAATATATCTTAAACAAAGAATTCATTCATTCAAAAATTATTTTCAGTATATCCAATGCCCGAGCAGACCCATCATTCTAAACTCTGACCAATTGATCAACTCAGCAAACTACATGGCATTTGATATCTTCCTAATGATTGAATTTGCCAAGACAGTAGATGCTTTTCGCAACTTAGATTTAAATGAGCAAGTAGGAGCATTAATCTTATTGGGCACACTTTCAGAAAAGGCATAATTTTGTAAAATTATCGTTTGGGCCGTCTTTCAATGGATTTGGACATCTTCTATAAACACTCTGCGGTCAGTGTATGATAGGTGGCAGTGGCGCAACCAGAAACTCTGTGCTCTGATTTGGTCTCTTCTACACTGCGTGCTATTTCTTTGTTAAAGCCAAAAAAAGCGGGGCACCGTCAGACACAGCAATGGTTAATCATAGCTTAGAAAAGAAGATATAGAAATTTCTCTATCCTCTTTTCTAAGCTATGATTAACCATTGCTGTGTCTGACGGTGTCCCGCTTTTTTTTGGCCTTAACAAAGAAATAGCACGCAGTGTAGAAGAGACCAAATCTTACTGGGTGCGCTAGGGATAGGAGGTAATCAATTAGACTTGAGTTTTAGCTCAGATTGCGGTCACCTAAAGACACGGGAACCGCCTTCTAAACACTCACATAAGAAACTCGTATGCTCTGCTTTAAATGAACAAATCCATTTGAAACACAGAATGCCTCAAGTGAATCTTTTTGCGTTTTTGAATTTACGGACTGATTGATTTGCACAAGATATTCTTTTAATTACAGGTACTGCAATCAAAAAGAGTGATATTGCCACTCACTCTTTTCACAGAGGCATACTTGTCACGCGCAAGCGGATTTGCACAGTTGACACTGCCAAATAAATTAGTTCCACTGGAGATTCAACACCCCAAATATCCGTATGTTATTTTCTACAATTTAATTTTTATGTAAAAATGGTTTTGTAAAATTTTTCTACGATAAGTTCAACGATTACTGCTATTTTATATGTCACTTGTGATCTATAACTTGACATTAGTTTATTTCGGTCGGCTTATGAAATAACTTTGATGGCGCTATCCTATTACTGGAGGCCCCCATGTACACAGCCAAAAAAAACCATAGTGTGTACCAGGGCTGGGAGATCGGATCGGAAATTTCAGGTTTTAGGGGTACGGATCGGGTTTTTTGGCAATTTATCTAAAATTTTTTTTTCAAAAATAACCATAGGGGGTACCCTATGGATTGAAAAGTCATTTTTCTGAAAAATTCTAAAAAATCAATAGGGTAACCCCTGTGGTTTTTTTGGCTCTATATATGGGGCCTCCAGTAATAGGATAGTTCCACTTTGACTACATCTTTTGTAGTAGTCCAAAAAACTGTTCGCATGTTGGGAAGGGGTCCAAATGCTCATAAAAAGAAAAAGACTCGTAAAACTATTTAAATACCGTAAATCCTCTAATTAATCCCCGGGGGAATTATTATTTCGTCAGGTTCTAGAGGGGGGATTATTTGAGGGGGAATCATAACTTCGGGGCCGTGCCGAATGCGCGGCGAAAAATTTTCGCGCCCCGCCCAAGGCGGGGCGCGAACATTTTGGGACTTTTTGTCAAAATCTTTGGATTTTTGGGAAAATTTTTGAAAATATAAACCAATTCTGAATTGGCGCCAAAAAATTTTCGCGAAAAATTTGAATTTTTTGGATTTTTGATCGAATTTTCGGCAATTTCTACCAAATTTTGCAATTTTTTTGACCTAATTGTGTAAATAATAGCAAATTTTGGAATAAAAATTCAAATTTGCTCTAAAATTTGAAATTGCGCCGAAAATTTGAAATTAGGAAAAAATTGGAGAAATACCCATTTTTTGGGGGATTTATTTGAGGGGGATTATTTATTATTTCGTCAGGTTCTAGAGGGGGGATTATTTGGGGGGATTTAATTGGGGGGATTAATTTGAGGATTTACGGTAAATGTTTGAAAGTTTAAAAAATTGACCCATATCATAGTCCGGCACTTCTTGGGTTTACCCCCCACCTCCGATTTTTCATAAAAGCTTTATAAAAACTCACAAATACTTTATTTCTTGTTATATTATGCCTCCCAATGTTCCTTGAAATGAAAATTTTCACAAATTATTTGGCGGGAATTTAAATTTGTACTGATTTAAAATGCCCAAATTTTCCATGAAAATCACTGTTTTTTGACCCAAAGTGGCTAATTTTAGGCCATTTTTTGTAGAAAATGTCACAAAATAAAGCTGAAAATCAAATTCCCCGCAAAATTCTGCCTATATTAGGCATTTTCCACAAAAATGTTGGAAAAATATTTTTTCGTGTAAATTTCAGCATTGTCGTAGGTCAATTTTGTCCGGGAATTTCCACGAAAAAATTTATTTTTCCAAAAACATTTGTCGAAAATGCCTACTATGGCCAGATTTTCATGAGGAATCTGATTTTCAGCTTTATTTTGGCACTTTCTCTAGAATAAATGCCATAAAACAGCCATTTTTGTTTTGAATAATCGGGCATTTTAGATAAACAAAAATTTGAATTCCCGCCAAATGATTTTTGAAAATTTTCATTTCAGGGAATATTGGGAGGCATAATATAACTATTTTATATATAATCTTAAAAATCTTATAAAATTTTTATGAAAAATAGGAGGTGGGGGGTAAACCCAAGAAGTGTCCTCTACGCGCTAAAAGAAATCAAACTTGGTTTTTGAATCATGCCAGAAAATGCTAGAGCAAATATATCTGCCAAAAATTAGCAACGTTTAAATTTCCAGATCTCGTCCAATTTCGTTGTACCAATCACTTCAGCGTGCGCACAAAAAAGTGTTTTCCAAATTTATGCTGGCTTTAGCAGAAATTGATTTGACACCAGAAGAATATCTCCTTCTGAAGCTGTTATTTGTTTCATGCACGTGTAAGTTTTCAAAGGGTATAATTTCTAAGGGTTTCATATCTTAGGGTGTGATTTTTTGAAAAAAAGATTTTCATACTCTTAGCCATGTGAGTACATTAGCGGGTAGTAAATTATCGTAAATCCTGGAATAAGTCCTACGGAGGACTTGTTGTTTACTAAGAGGTCTTAGTTGAAACTAAGTTAATATTTCGGAGCGTCGATGACAGGTCAAAAATTAACACAATATTTTTGGAAATTTTGAACCAATTATGTATTATTGGCCAAATTTTTATACGGAAATTAGAATGCTTGATTGAATTTCGGACAATTTTTATCAATATTTTGCTAAAAGTTTTTTAATTTTGCTAAAATTGTAAAACCTGTCATAAAAAGTCACATTCGTGCAAACAATTTGGGGTACGAAACATTTAAGAAGGAATTGATTATTTCTTAAGCGGTTCAGAGCAGGACTTATTTGAGGGGAATTATTAGAGGAATGACGGAATTTAAACACACCAAATGGGTTTAAATTAAACGCGGAATTTTAGACAACGTGTATAACGCACCATCGCTGGGCAATCAAGCAAAAGCTATCCTAAATGCGAATTTCGACAGATATCGTTTTATGATGACTCGCTATCTGGCCAAAAATTATTCTCCAATAGAAGCGAGCCGGAGACAGGACTTGATGTCTAAAATTGCCTCGCATTATTTTATAGTCGTAAGTTTTATTTCGACGACATTCAATATGAGGACAAGATATTATTTGGAAGTCTTTAGTATTCTAAGGATCAACAATTCAGGCAACGCAAATGAAAGAGCTCCATCAACTTGTGAAGCAATACCACGAGAAGGAAAAGCTACCCGCAGAATTCATGGACGAAATGATGTGATTATTCTGGCCGATCGATATCAAATATTTCTTCTTCATATTTCATGCTGTGCTGTGCTGTACATCGCGTATTACTTGCTGAAAAACTAGTTTATGATGGGAAATGCCCCGCTCCTCCCTTTTATAACAAAAGAGAAACGTTTTGTGAGTGTCAGAAATTGAAAGAGAGCAAGGTCAAATCACAGGCGCAAAAATAGTTTACTAGAAGTTTAATGCTAAGAGAGGAAATATTCGGCAAGAATTAAGTAAATTAAAGATTAAGTCATCGATCTTCGTAGTCCTATTTAGGGTAAACAGTTTAGGAGAGGTTGTTGCTTGTACGCTAGCATTTACAACAAGAAGGGTAAACCCGCGGCTTTCGCCGCTGAACTATCAAAAACCTAGCAAAGATGACGTTTTTGGGCAAAAAAGCCACTTTTTTAGCCTCCCGAGAAAAATTTTTCCTACTTCCGTAATAACTTGCCGACACCTACAAAATGAGCTATCAAGCACTCCCACTCGCAAATCTTGGACACACCTGTCCAAACCTTGTACACTCGGATTCTGAGGGTGTCTTTATTCGATGCCATACTTCTTAAATTTTAAACAGTCATCGAACAGACATGTTATACATTTTCGGAAACTAGACAAAATTTGCTACAACATACAATTAAATATAAAATACAGAATGCCAACTTTTCGACCACTGGCGGCAATTCAAATCAGTCTCGATTTTTTTGCCACCCGTTATAAATATTTGTTCTATGTCTATGGCTTTGTTCAAGTTTATTTAATTGCTCAAATTTATTTTATGATTCAATGTATAAGTTTTTATGACTTTTCAACGTGACTTATGAAATATTATATACCATCTGATTTTGTGTTGCAAAGGTGTTTGAGAAGACTATAATAGAATAGAATAGAAGAATATAATTGAAGCCATCTTGGGGCTTTTTTGGGGCTTGACAGCGGCGCTCGAAAACGGCGCGCGGCTACGACACAAGACCATCTTAAAAACATTTACTATTATCAGAAAGCAATGAGTTATGACGTTTGAATTGCCGGGTTGTTAGAGCAGGCGCAGTAGTGAAGAAGCGTGCCTTGGCATGCAGTCCTAAAAGGCTTTCCAAAGTGGTTTGAATCAATATGATGAAACCCTTGGAGAGTAAATCGACCCCGCTGAACCCAAATCCGGCATCAGATTTGAACTTTGATCTTTGATTTTCGAAGTTTTCCTTTAAAATTGGGATTTTTCCATATTTTAAAGGAAAACTTCGAAAATCAAAGATCAAAGTTTAAATCAGATGCCGGATTTGGGTTCAGCGGGGTCGATTTACTCTCCAAGGGTTTCATCACATTAATTCAAACCACTTTGGAAAGCCTTTTAGGACTGCATGTCAAGGCACGCTTCTTCACTACTGCGCCTGCTCTAACAATCCGCGAATTCAAACGTCAGAACTCATTGCTTTCTGATAATAGTAAGTATCTTTACACCTTAAATTCCCCTCTAATTAAGCTGCACTTGTACGCCGTAACGAAAAAACAACTTTTTGGAATCAGATCCTTTTTGGACGCATGATAGCTCAAAATGCTCCCTTGTGAATTCTGAGTGGAGAATGTGAAAAAATGTTTGAACACAGGTACTTATGCGTTATCGGTGAGCAAAAAGTCAAAATTTCAAAATTTTATTATAACACCAGAAAATCATTCCTCATCACTAGAAACATCATTCTCATCATTAAAATCACCAGTATCATTCATTTTTTCATAAAATGTTAATTCGCGGACTTTCTTTCCGGGTGGCCAATATTCTTTGATCGTCTTGAGGATTTCTTCGAAAATATCTGCATCTTTCTCCAATGAACCGCGCCACATGTAAGAGCCGATCATATGTCTATGAGTTCCAGCAAATTTGACTGCATCTTCATCATTTTTGATCAAACGGACGAGCTCGAACAGTTTCATCTTATCTAAAACAGAGGAGTATTAAAAAATTTTGAGCAAAATGGAAAATGATTTTTTAATCGAAAAGTCGACTCCTCTGTTTTCAAAAAGCGATGAATAATGTTTTCTTTGTGTTCGTATCTGATCTAGACGTCTGAGAATGATTTTCTGGTGTTATAATAAAATTTTGAAATTTTGACTTTTTGCTCACCGATAACGCATAAGTACCTAAAAAATGGCTTTTTGAAGCTTGACAGTGGCGCTCGAAAATGGTGCGCGGCAACGGCGCTCGACCATACACAGGCGTGATGCTCCCTCTCGTAACAATTTTTATTCTCCAAGAACGATACTTTTATAACGAGAAGGTCTTAAGCTTATGGATACTTAAGCTAAATTCTTTTAGTCCCATAAGAAATGCATTTTTAGTAAAAAATGCTTCCACCTATCTTTGAGCTCATAAAAATGATGCAAAATATTATGTGACAAACGTCATAATTTTAATGCTGGTATAAAAATTATTTTCAACAGCATATAATTTAAAACAAAATTTAATAATCTTTTTAATAACGCCGCTCAAGGATGACAAATACACCCATTCAACTCCACATTTGCTTGCCGCTAAGGCACATCAAAAGGATCCGAAATTATATCAAAGAGACCCGAACTTATATCAAAAGGGCCCGAAAAAATTATACAGTGATAATTTTAAAACTTTTTATTTAACAGTTAATCCGATCTCTATTTAAAAGTTCCGAAAACACTGGATGTTCAGTATTTTCATTTCTGTTAACAAAAGACCTAAAAATGAATTATTATTTCGTATTTTTGATTTTGGCCGGAGTTTCGTCTGTGAGCGCTTATTACGGGCCAGGGCACAATAGGACTCGGGAAAAGCAGAGATTGAATGCCAAGATTAAGGAAAACTTTCCAGAAATATTGGCATTCACGAGCCCCGGCAGCCACTACGACTTGAACAAAACTTTGGATGACATCCTTAAGGTAGTGTCTATTAACAGTGCAATATTCTCGTTTATATTTGTCAATGAAGGAGATTGCTAAATTCCGGAAAATAGGTAAAACGTAAACAAAAATTTAGCTATTGGGAGGAACATTTGGACTCATTACTGTTCAAAACAAGCCCATTTTTAAATCAAAGGATTAGTTTAGGAACAATTCCATAGGACGCACCCGCGGCCTACGCCGCGGACCACACCCGGGGCAAATCCAGGATTTTCCGGATTTCCGGAAGCAATATCGCCGGATAGGAACACCAGTGCAGGCTGAAACCGGTACCAATCGTCTTCTCTCGCCGAGACGAAGCGATTGACGTATCACACGCCCGGGTCCGAGGCGCGACTGGAAAGTTGCCTTTTACGTGACCCACGTGACTCACGTAAGTCACGTTTCACGTGTGTTCACGTGAAAAATTTTTGCGCCATTCGACTCAGCGTGGCCGATTTAGGGGGGGGGGGGTACCCGCAAGCCTAGGGTTCGGGAGCGTGATCCCAGAAAAAGGCTTATTTACACCTTTTCCTGCCCGAACATACGGAGACAGTGCGCCTAGAGGGACTCGATGTGGCAAATTAAAAAGTCTCGCGTTGAAAATATTTTGGTAGTTTTCTCAAAAATCCATGTCAGAAAAACGATACTTCTAAAGCAAAAATTTCATCAAAGTAGAACTTGTAAAACTGATATCATTGAAAAAGAATACAAATCAACCCTACAACTTTCCAGGGATTTCGTCCGCAGCTTGATGTCTTCCCTTTCTATAAGTTGCTGGTTTTGGATCGCCTGAATGGATTTGTTGTTCGGAGCAAGGGTGATCAGGGTCTCGAATCAAACCTTCTGACTCCTCTCCTCCCTCCACCGAAATACGAACAGGCTGGCGAAATCGGCGATCAAGATAACATTTATGATCTCATGGGAGATTTGGCTAACCGCTATGTCGATCTGCTCGAGGAAGAGGGAGAGATCAAAGAGGTAGACAGTTTGAGAGTTCGAGCTCTTTTTTGGAATAATTCTGTTAAAATTGAGCAATTGTCAAAACCGTTAGAGTACTGAACTCATTTTCAGTAAAAATGAAAAAAAAAGATTATGACTTTTCCTCCTTGCTTCTCGAACTATTATTAAATTTTTGCACTTTCAGATTCACGTTGTGCCAATCGCTGAGGTGGAAGATGGGCTCGATCACGGCCATCAATTACGACCCGTCATTTTATTCGGAGTGCTCGGCAAACAAAGGGGAAGCGCGAACAATCTTGTTGGCATGGCCGGACTTATCGCTCGCATTAAATAAATAATAATCATAATTTTTGTTATATATTTTTGCCTTGTTTTGCTCCATTTATTTTCTGTCCAAACTGAGGCAATATTTTACAAATTCAGGCAGCATTTAGTTCATTTCTTTTTGTCGTAACTTTTAAATTTCTGACCAATAAACAAATATTATCATTTAAGGACTGTTCTGGCAAGAGCCGATAAATAAATACTTTACCGCTCCATGGTTTTATCCTTATAATAAGCTAGAGCGGTCAGTTTGTCCATTCCACGCGGAAACCTACCGAGAACAGCTCCTACGGAGGTGCATGATAGCTCAAAATGCTCCTACGGTGATGCTGAAACGGATGCCGAAAAAATTTTGACGCGCAGATCACAAAAATTTCAAAATTTTGGGCCAAAAAGTGGCTTTTTGGTTTGCGAGCCACCGCAGGTGGCGAGCCAGTCCTGTGGTCGAGCGCGGAGCGCCCGACCTTCCCCCTTGGTATGTGAGTGAAATTAGAACAGAAAAGGCATACTGATATAGACTCCCCGCGCGCAAGCGCGCGGAGCGCGCTTGTGAAAATATATCGCTGGTGATTTCGCGTTTTGCGAAAATTTCCTAAGACCGCAGATTTTTAGCGGTCTGCCAATTGCTGCACATCAAATGCGGCAAGGCGCGCATTTGAATGATTATTTTTCTCTATGTGCGTCCCTATTCCTTCTATTCGTTCGTCTTTTCCTTCTATTCCGCGTGCGTTACTGTACCTGCCAAAGCGTTGTGAGACACAAAGAAGCAAAGCTCTGCGGTCTTAGGAAATTTTCGCCTTTATATCGCTGGTGATTTCGTGTTTTGATTGTCTATCCCTTTTTAGTCTGTAGTAGTATGCCGCGCTCCGTGTCCTCAATAGTCTGGGCAAACCAGACTGTCTGCGCGAGTGATAGCTCATTGGATAGGTTCTGAGAAGTTGGAAGGAAGAGAAGTGGGAAGGAACAATAGTTTTTATTTCCCGAACAGTAATTTTTATTTCCGCTCAAATAAAAATTTGAGCGGAAATAGGAACAAGATGATATCGTATACAGTCAAACCTCGGTATAACCCCCCGGATATAACCCCTCCCCTTGGGCCTGGAACGGAAACCAAATGAAAAAATACAAAGGATTTCCCCCGTTATAACACCCCCTTCCCCGCTTATAACCCCCCTCTGGGGAGGCTCGGAAGAAAAAAAGCATAGGGGGCACGTGGCCCTACTGCTGGGCCTAAAATTACAATACAGTATAAAATTAAATAATTTTAACCAAAAATTTTATACAAGGTTTTCAGTTAGAAATTTCCTATTATTCACTTCCCGGAAAGCCACATGTTCTTGAATATCATCCCATATAGATGAGACCCTACAGCTGGGACACATTACAAAGTTAGCCACATCAATTCTCCCAGATTTTATTTGTCTAAAAATCAGACATTTCGGAGGCAACATATTGGGGGTTCATTGCAATTAATGTTCCATTTAAAAGCTGAGAGTTTACCATTTTATATGAATAAAGATGTGTCGGGGCCACATCAAACCGGACTTTTTTTTCTCACAACGCGATTTTTCACAGATTTAACCATATTTTTTCTCGTTCCATCTAACCACCGTTAAAAATATATTACCAAAGTCTTCGGCTACAATGCGACGTTTTCCGTCGACGGAAAATAGAGAGTGTGAACAAGAAGAGAGTTTTCCGTCGGCCATAGATAAAAGGCCGACGTCGACGGAAAACGTCGACGTTATTTGAAGGAAATGAGGAAAAATGACGATTGTTAGCTATGTTTACCGCCATTTTCCCCTAATTTTTCGAGATTTTTTTCAAATCTGATAATGATCATCCTATGCCAACTTTGCGTCTAGATTCCGAATATGTAATTTGTTTGCATATTTCAAGATTTTTTCCTTTGCGAAAATAGGCTCGGCCGAGCCTTGCCCGACGTTTTCGTCGGCGGAAAATTTTTCCGTCGACGGAAAATGAGAGAGAGGACAGACGTTGTCTCTTTGAAGAGACGGCAGACGAAATACGACGACGGAAAACGTTTTGATTGTAACCGAAACAAAAGAGAGGAAATGAGTCAAAATCAAATAACTTGATGAAGAGCTAAGAGCTTTCCAATACTGTGCGTCATTGCATAGTCTAATCCCAAGGCCCTCATCCCGGACTAGCCGCATAAAAACTTACTCCCGAACAACTCTTCGAAGGCCGAAGGCCCAAGTTGAATACTGCCTTTTGAATACTGGCATTAGACTAGACCTCTAATAGTCTAGTCTTACAAAAACCCATTGTCTACACTGTTATAGTCAATTTTACTAATATATATTTGTCTGACGTCATTAATAAATAGAATGCAAAATATTTTGTGAATAAAATTTTAATATTAATGCTTGTGTTAGAATTATTTCAAATTTAAAAGTCTAAATTCAGCATTTAAAATCGTTTTGAAGAACGCCGATTTCAAAAACACCGACACAACTTCGCATTAGTCACATATCAAATCGCATCAAAGAGATCCGAAAGAATGATCTGACCAGATGAAAGGAACCCGAAATAAAAATGATAATGTGAATATTTAAAGAATAAAATATTGAAATTTTTTCCCTATTTAAAGGTTTAGAAAAACAATTTTAGTTCATAGTGTTCCTTATTTTATTTTTTGGCAACAAAAGCGTTTAAAATGAGCTATTATTTCATTCTTTTGATTTTGGCCTTGATTTCTTTGGCAAATGCTTACTACGGGCCGGGACACAGGAATACTCCCGAAAAGGAGATATTGAACGCGAAGATCAAGGAAGAATTTCCGGAAATATTGGCAATCACCAGCCCTGGCGGCCACGACAACTTGCGCGAAACTTTGGGCGACATGTTTGAGGTTGTTCGTTGAGACATATAAAAATTGTGATTCATAAACCTCAGTTTTACTATAAACTTTAGTTTAAGGTAGAGGAAGAAGAAGAGAAATCAGAAGAAGCATTAAAAAACTGCTATTCGATTTTGACAAAATTGTATTATCTCAAAACTTCATAATGATAAAAGATATATCGAGATAAAAGATAAACGAAATTTTGCTAAAAGTGATAACGTTAAAAAGAATTAAAACTAAAATAATATAACTAATCAGTATATACGAATCAACAGCATACTTCTTCATAAAATTTTAGGCCTCTTTTTATTATTTTTAGAAATTTGAATAAATTCGCTGTATTCTTGCGAAAACAGTTTCATTATTTTGTATTTAAATCTGTATCAATACGTATAGGTATACTTATGTCTATAGGCATGGTGGGGAAATTCGATAAATGCAAAGGAAGGCTTCATCGAAGCTTCATCGAAGTTTTCTAGTAAGCGCGAATCGCCGGCCGCAGTCGTTTCCCTCGTTGGAAAGACAACAACGAATACGCGCAGCTGGGAAACAGCAGGAAATAGTATTATATATTACACGATTATTACTAGAAAACTTCGATAAAGCTTCGATGAAGCCTTCCTTTGCATTTATCGAATTTCCCCACCATGTCTATAGGTCGATTTCATGGAGATTACCCCCAATGGATATGAAAATTCTAATTTTCTCAAACATCAATGTGTGTAATGTTCAAAAATTACTTTGTGAAAATATACGCAAAATTTTTGTTGAAAGAGAAAAGAACAAATCCATGAAATTTCCAGGGGATTCCTCTCTTCCAATTTCCTTACAACAACTTGCACATCTTGCATGCCCTGGATGGAGTCGTGGTTCTCAGCACGGAACAGAGGTACATTGAATCAAATCTTCGGGGAGCGCCTCTTCGCCTAAACCCCGTTCGCCTAAATACCAAAAACTACTAAGAAAATGCCATAACTCAGCTAAAACTTAAGCTTAAGTGGCGAGTAATGGCTTAAATTGAAGCTTACACTTGGATCTATAAAATCAGTAAGCTTACCCTTAAGCTTCCGCTTAAACCATGACCTAAGCTTAAGCTTAAAGCCTAAAAATTGCCAAAAACCCAAGTTTGAGCATACGATTGAGCCTAAACTTAGGTCTTGGCCTTAGCCTAAACCTAAAACCTAAGCCTAAAGTTGTTCGCTTAAAGCCTAGCTTCAACTTAAGCCGTTACTCGTCACTTTAGCTTAGCTTTTAGCTGAGTTATGGCATTTTCTTAGTATTTTTTGGTATTTAGGCGAACAGAGTTTAGGCGAATAGGGCGTATCCCAAATCTTCTGGCTCCTCTCCTTCCTTCTCCGGAATACGAACAGGCTGGTGAAATCGACGATCCGAGCAAGATCTACAACTTCATGGGCGAGTTGGCTGAACGCTATGTCGAATTACTCAAGGAGGAGGGTGAGAATAAAGAGGTAACGGATTTTATATTCGGCTCATATTGGGATTATCTCTGTTAAAACTAAATAATTGTCAACACATACAAAGTTCTGGTAAAGTTTTAAAATAACTGGTTTTGTCTGTTTGGATCTTTAAAAATTGACAAATTTAGATTCATGTCGTGCCGATCGCTATGGTGAAGGATGTGCCTTATAAGTACAAGTCTAGATCCATCATTTTCTTCGGAGTACTCGGCAAACGAAGTGGAAGCACGAACAACCTCACAGGCATCGCCGGACTTGTCGCGAAAATTAAATAAAAGTTTCCAGATTTTCGCTAAATTTATATTAATTTTATCAATGTTTCACTCTAATTATTTTCCGGTCAAATTTGGGTTACATCTGTTACATTTCTTTTCATTGTGACACTCAACATTTAATCAATAAATAAAAGATGTCTTGAATAAGACCTTTTATAATGCAGCTTATGTTCATAACGCGTTTCAGTGATCAAAGATCATCCCTGAACTTCAAATATTCAGTAATTAATGGTTTTGGGATTTTGACTGAAATTTTTGGTACCAGGGGGTTTTTGGCTACGGGAAATCCGAATCTGAGGTCATATTTTGGATATCGCGCTAAGCCTAATCAATTTTGACAACTACTTTACACTACTTGTTCTGGGATTCAGAATCCCGGATTCTGATGCACCATTGATATTGAAGATATCTTTTTTTAAAGAACAAGTAGTGTAAAGTAGCTGTCAAAATTGATTAGGCTTAAGGGCCCGTTAGGCACCGCAATTATGCTTATGCGCCCGAACAACCTATGTGGGTTTAGGCTACAAGTACAAGTACAAGCGTCACTAACAAAGCCAGTGTACGTGCGGGCGAAGACCCGAGTTTGAGAGACACCACTTAAATTGTTGAAATCAATTTAGGTGCCGTAGGCACCGCCATCAATCTAGTAAATATGTTCCGTCTCCGTAGTATCATAATAGATAAATCGTTGGTCGGTTTGGAATATGATTGTTTCTAATTTCTCGATCTCGCTGCAGTGTTCTCCATCTTAGGGTCGCAAAAATCCAGAGCCTATCCCTCTTCTACTTGTCAGAATTTTGATTAATGAATCTAGCGATCGCGCATTCATCAAAAGGATCATTCATCAAAACTATGACAGGTAGTGGAGGGATAAGCCTTGGATTTTTGTCACCCTAAGGTGGAGAACACTGCAGAGAGATTCGATATTCTCACGAAGTCGATCGTTACTTGCACAAACAATATACACGTAGTTGATACAATCTGGCATCTTATAGATACATTTTTTGTCGCCAATCGTAGATATGGTGCAAATGGTGTGTGAGAAAAATTGTACTATTACCAGAAGTAACCATTGTAGCCGTTTAAATTTGCGGGTAAACACAGTGACGTTTTGCACTTCGTTACTGAACTGAAATGAAAAGGAAGGGGCAGACAGTAGCCTGCCTCTGTGCAAAACATACGACCAGACTCTGTGCTATATGCGTTTTTAGTAAAAACATCAGAAATATTATCTGAATTGGATGTACTAGTCTTTTAGTATTGCGTGTTGATCCGTCAAATTTAGGGTCATTCTTGCCAGTGTTTAATCGATTTTTCAGAGTTGCATTCTTAGGGGTGCTTAATTTTGAAATGTACCTTTTAGAGTAACTTTTAGCGGGGAATCCGAATTTGAGGTCAAAATTTAGATAAACTTAGACAAAATTTAGCTAAATATAGACAAATTTTAGACAAAATTCAGTCAAAGTTAAGATTCAGAGAAATTCAGTCATTCTTACCAGTGCGCTTTTTGTCCGTCCAAAATTTTTCAAAGGTGCATTCTTACCAGTGCTTATTTCTCCGGGTTGAGGGCCGAAGGCCCTCAACCCGGACTAGCCCCAAAAAAAGTTACTCCCGAACAACCCTTTGAGAGAAGAGAGTTGGGATGAAGGTGAACTCTGCTACTGGCGTAGCCAGTACTGGCCCCCTAGTTGGATCTATTTCCAAATCAAAATTTGATAATTCTTTTGAATAACGCTTTCAAAGGCGGCCGCTTAAAAAGTAACGACTTTAAAATTCCACATTGCATTCCACTTACCAAGTAGGTGACATCAAAGAGAAATATTATTCCTAAAAATATATGATAAGTAGAGGAATACATAATATTCCATAACAATATAATTTTTACTGTGAGTTCGTTATTTTCACTTTTTGGTAGCAAAAAATAATTAAAATGAAATATTATTCCACGCTTTTGATTTTGGCGATATTTTCGCCTGCAAGTGCATTTTACATTCACAACCGCACTCTCGAAAAGGAGAGATTGAACGCGAAAATCAAGGAAGAATTCCCGGAAATATTGGCAATCACCAGCCCTGGCGGCCACGACAACTTGCACGAAACACTTGACGAAATTCTTGAGGTTGCACTATTACAATTTGTGATATTTATAAAGTTGCAAGTTTATATTATAGTTTCCATAAATTGACATGTCAAAGAAATGTCAGTCTCATTTGTCAATGATTACCATTTTGTTAAAAGCAATAGTCTCGGATAGGGTAAAAAATCACATTTCGGTGAATTGAAAAATCTGTATCCAAATTTAGATCTAAATTTACCCTAAAAATAAATTTTGGGATCATGCCCAAAAAATCCATGCATGGTGAAATAGTAATATTGGAAATCAAAATGAAAATTAAATTTCCAGCTCCCTCTGAAAGACTTCTCGCGCAACCAACTGCTCATCCTGGATCACCTCAAGGGATATGTTGTCCACAACAAGCACAGCCAGGACCTCGAATCGAATCTTCTGGCTCCTCTTCTCCCTCCTCCAGAATACGAACAGGCTGGTGAAATCGACGATCCAAGCAAGATCTACAATTTCATGGGCGAGTTGGCCGACCGCTATGTCGAATTGCTCAAGGAGGAGGGTGAGGACAAAGTGGTAACGTTTTTTGGTATTAGGCTAACATTTGGATTATATCTGTTAAAACCGAATGATCAACTCTTACCTAAACCGCAGTGTAATAGTCACGGCCCCTGTCATTCACTTTTCCAAGATCCCCCGATAAGGAATGCATGATAGCTCAAAATGCTCCCCTGGTAATTCTAAGTAGGGAATGTGCAAAATTTTTTTAACGCAGGTCGCAAGAAAGTTCAATTTTTAGCCAAAAACTGTCATTTTTGCCACCTTTCGTACTTTCAAGGACAATAATCCTCGGTGAAGCCGCGGGTTTTCCCTCCTTGTACCTACTGTTATACACATACAAAGTTCTTACAAAATTTCAAAATATTATCTGTATCTGAAAAGTAGGCCGCACTAGCTGTACGCCAGCCCATTACGCAACAGAAAACAAGTCACAAAAAAGGCGGCAATATGAATTGAATTTTTGGGACTTTGGGCATTTTGGACAAAACTTTTTGTTTTTGACAATAGAAAAAACTTTTTTAAACGCTTTTAGCATACCTTTAGACTACTTTTAGACAAATCAAGATAGTAAGTTCTGTCCAAAATGCCCAAAGTCCCAAAAATTCAATTCAAATTGCCGCCTTTTTTGTGACTTGTTTACTATTGCGTATTGGGCTGGCGTACTGCTAGTGCTGCCTACTTTTCAGATACAGATAATATTTGGTTCGGGTTTTCTTTAAATCTTAGGTTTTCTTTAATTTTCACGCGTTTAGATTCACGTCGTGCCGATCGCTAAGGTAAAGGATGAGTCTATAATTTTCTTCGGGGTGCTCGGCAAACGAAAGGGAACGGCAAACAACCTCACTGGCATCGCTGGACTTGTTGCTCGCATTAAATAAACTATAATCAAATTTTTCGTTATTGTATCAACTTTCTATTTATTTCTGTCACATTTCACGCCATCTATTTTCTGGCCAAATTTGGGCAATATCTATTTCTTTTTTATTATGACGTTTAAAATAACTTTTTTAAATCAATAAACAAATGTGTCATTGCATAATGTCTATCCAAGTAAAAGTCGGAAAATATCCGGAAAATATATTTCCCAGATGTTGTCCTCATTTTCTTCTATGTTTTAACTTCTCCACACTGATACTGTCAAACTTGGGTTAAGTCCGGCCCAACTTATATCCGATCCTGATTTATGTCTGCGTTTTATTTGGAAATGTATGGAAACCCCTTTAAAAAACTTCGGTTATGTCCGAGTTTTAAGTCCGAGCTTGGTTTAAGTCCGAACTCGAACCCCGTCCTATTTTTCTCGATATGAGGTGTTAAGATTAACTTTGAGACGTAAGTTCGCATACAATTTGTCCCCGAGGCCAAAAAGCGCTTTGACACCAGTCTCGGACCAACTGCGCAGCTGGCAAATTCTGTTGTAATCCGCGATAATTCCTGCTCCGTTTTAATTTTTTCGTTACTGTTTATCTAATAGAATAGTTGAGCCGTGCCGTTGAGGTGTTCGGGTGAAATACGCCTGATAGAGCTCGGGTTTTGGATCCTAGCCGGATTTCATGTGCGCTGAGTCCGAATCCGTCTTCCGCCGGAAGATTTGAGACCCCCTATGGGGGCTACGTAAATTAAATTTAAATTGCAGAATTTTTGCGTTTAGGATCGGGTTTTACGGTAATAGGAATGGATTTTCAGACTAGCAAAACTTTTCCCAAGTGTCCCAGCTATTATGTTTTGTATTATTTCCATAGTATTAAGTAATTTATTAAAAATGTATGCAATAAAAATTTACAACACAACTAGAATTATTTTCTTCTCTGTCAGGAAAAAGCATGCAGTGTGTTTCTGAGAAAAATTGGAAGGCTTAAACCGTTATCGTTAAATTTTGTACGCACTGCATGTAAAAAACCTGACAAAGACGATGACTAGAAATTAGATTTGTGAATTAAAAACGACGTTGGACTCATTGGAATTGGACTGCTTTCAGGCGACTGGAACGTTATTATTCTCAGGCTGGTTCGCCTGAAAAATACAGTACATTTGTTCCAATTGTCTCAGGTCAAAGTAGGTCACACTTACATTTGGTTGTATCCCTTTCCTTGTTCGAAACGCACTTCTGAAAATAAAATGTATGAAATATACACCGTATTTCCTCTAATTGAACCCCGGGTTATATTATTTCAACACCAGACGGTGTCTAATTCGGGGAACTTAAATTATAGGGGCTTATATTAGAGGAAATACGGTATATTGTTGTAGTTTACCTTTAACTACGTTTCGATTATCTTAAAGCCCCACAACGCATGTTCGCATAAGATACGATTTTCAAGATCAAACTACAAGATAAACATGACTAAACTCACATATCCAGGGCAGCACATGTCGCCGGGAATGGTAGAACCCGGTCGGCATTCAATACCGCCTGTAAGGCATGGCCCGACCGCCTGTAAGGCAACTCCTCCTGGAAAGTTATGAGCGTTATTCGCGAAAGATGTCGAAACAAAGTTACCTACCCAACAGGCAAACGGCAAACAAAAGTCGGAATAAGACTCCACTGTTCATTTCGAGTTTGAAGTAAGTTATCTAAAATTCCATAAATGCTATATTTGCTTATATACTGCGTGGGCTAATAAACGGTACTTGTATAATTTTTTTGGAAAATTTTTTCAAAAATCCATAGGGTCCCCCCTATGGCTATTTTTGGCAAAATAATTTTTTGGAAAATTTTTTTCGAAAAAACCATAGGGGGTACCCCATGGGGTACCCCTATCATTTTTTGAAAAATTTTTCAGAAAATTATTTTTCAATCAATAGAGGGGACCCTATGGAATTTTTGGCGAAAATTGTGGGACGGGGGAGGGCAACTATACAAAACCCCATTCAAAAAAGTATAGTTCCCCTCCCCGTTGGACGGGGAGGGGAACTATACACCCCAATAAACCGACACCTCGATAAAGCGACAGTGCCCATAAACCGACGGTTTTCCCCGGTCCCGACCAAAATGTAAGGAAATACATAGAAAATTTGTTCGATAAACCGACACCTAAACCCGATAAACGGACACCTCCGGTACGGTCGGGAGAAAAAAGCGAAGGGGGTACCACATTAAATTTTACTCCGTCGCCGCCATTGGCAGCGCCGGGGAAAATTTTGAGTATTTTCTCCAAATTTTCCTTGAATTATTCCACAAATTTAGGTAAAATATTGTAATTTTATGAGAAAGTGTATAAAAGTGGTTAAAATAGCATAAAAACACAAAAAACACAATTTTGGGCGTTTTTGGCCCCTTTTGGAAAAAATCCGATAAACCGACACTTTGGCCCAGTTCCAGGAGTGTCGGTTTATCGGCTTTATCCGGTTTCTGCCGGGATAGGGTAAAGATCTTAAACTCTCAATTCGATACAATCCCAGTCCCGAATACAATAATGAAATGAGACCGTTACAACGTCTTTATATATGCCTTTACTCCCACAGCAGATTGCCCTTTTATCTGCATATCACGAGAAAAATTCTTGCCGATTTTGTTTTGTCCTCCCGTGTGCACTTTGGAGTTCGGAATTGAATTCGGACTACAAATTATGTTGATCCAGCTGGATATGGTCTCGAATTTGGTTATTGTCGACAATAATAATTTTGACGAGTGTGTGGCGAATGAGGTGAGGATTGTAAATTCTCAGAGAGGACATTTTTGTTTGTACTTTGAGTCGGATGTAGTTTCGGAATTTGGAAATTCGGAATTGAATTTCCCAACAAATTATGTTGATCCATCCGGAAAATGGACGGTATTTTTTAGGAGTGTTTCAAACAAGTTCTTTTATTTTACAGGTATTTCCAAATAAAAACTAAATACCAAAAATGTTAAATTTCTAGAGGTCAAAAATTTTGTCATAAAATTTTTTTAATTCAGTTTTTTATTTTGTTCTAGATCATTTGAACTCCCCATTTCCAAGCACACTTTATGGACATCTTGAAATGCCCATTTATGGACAAAAACGCAATTTATCAAAAATTCTAAATTTTTGTCAAGTTTTGCTTAATTTATTATGAAAACACTTTTGAATAATTCACAATATAAATTAGTTGGGTTATAAATTAGTTACTAGGACTCTGAGAGTCAATTTGTGACCGCGGTCAAGCCTGCTTGAACTGCTGGAGTTCCAAAGCCGTGGGTTACCTGAAATCCGAGATTCAATAACGCGTAATCTCAAAACATGGAAATGTCTATAATATTCTCGTGTGTGGTCCTTTCCAGCTCTTTTGTGTGGCAGAGTGCGAGGACGGCGGAACGGTTGGAACCGTTTGTCTAAAGCGCTGCTTAACTTGTTCTATCGGACAGAGAGATGTCTTCGATATGCGTCATGCACCAACGGACCACACAAGTCGTATCTTAAAAGTATGCCAAAAGTAATCTTTAGAAAGTTTTCAAAAAGTTTAAAATCAGATAAAAATTATCATTTTTTAACTTTTTCTAGCAAATTCTAAAATATTTTAACTTTTCAAAAATATGACATTGCATGGAGGCACACAGAGGGCTCCGGCAGTGGCGCACCCAGGGGGGTACCGGGGGTACGTACCCCCCCCCCCAAAAATGGGAAAATTTGAAAAATGAGTGTAAATCAGTGCAAATTTGAGCAAAAATTTGGTCCGGTACCCCCAAAATCCAAAAGTCGGTTGTCCCCTCCACACGGTGCCCCCCAAAATGGCCATCTCCACTGAAACGTACCCCCCCAAAAAAAAAATCCTGGGTGCGGCCCTGGGCTCCGGTCTTGATTCAGAAGGTCTTTCAGTTCAGATAGTATCGTTCTAGTGGCCAGGATCATATTTCTCCATCTCTGGATCTCCGCTTGGCTCATTCCATTGCATTTTTTCTTTGTCAGGTATTCCGTGATTTGTTTTGCCGGGAATTCGGTTTGGAATTTTTTTGTGAACTTGGCACAAGATCAAAGATTAGGATCGGGTCAATCGCGTCAAGACCAACTACAATCTTTACATAGTAATGTTTTGTTTCGTTAACTAATATCGAGCACATAACCCCATGGGGAAAGGTGAACTGATATGCAAATGCGCAAATGTATTACAAGGTCAATGTCACCTGATAACAGGGAAACATGTGCGTATAGGATATCCTAACATTTGCGTATAGGATTCCGTTAGTATTTTGTTTATCCGCTCCTCAAAGAAAGTTTCGATCATTACTGTTATATTATGAGCTCCAATTATTTCAAATTAGTTCTTGTTTTTTTACTATCTCTAGCGGTTCAAGTGAAATCTAAGCCGTTTTCTGCACTTGAACCTTTCGAGAACATTATGAAACTGATTGTTCAGAAAGATCAGCTCTATTTGGCAGAGCCGAAAATGACGACGAGTAAGTTTTATTGAAGACTTAGAAAATATATAGTTCCTAAAACAAAATTAAGCTGATATGGCTTTATAACTGTAGGTTGAAGCTTGGAGTTATGCATATGTCTTTATATTTTCTTCCTGCCCACTTTTTTCGTTTAAAATTTCGGACTTTGAGTTTGAGGTATTTGAATTTTAAAGTATTTTTTAAATTACAATATGTACTGAAAATCTTGATGCTCACCAGCGCCATACAAAAAGCTACCTTCAGATATTTAAAATTCTGACTAAAAAATTTGAATGAAAAAAGTGGCAAGGTAAAGGTAAAAATAAGAGACGTAGACCTGACTCCAGGCACCAACGCCGAGTTTGGAAAAGCGCCTTTACTAATAACTGAGTTTTCCTGGTATTTTAGGAAATATGTGTTTTTCCTACAAAATGCATTTTTGAATCCCAGGATTGTACGAAAATTTTGATGTCCACACAAATTCGATTACGACTAAAAATAGGTCAAGGATACGAATTTTCTGTGATACCCAAATGGCTTAAATAAGCAATTCCTTATTTTGACCTATTCCATGTTATCAAGATTTTTGGGATTAAGGCCAATCTACGACAAAAAACCCGTCCGTATCAAACCCGCATACAGCCGTCCCCCGTTTATCGGAAACGATTTATTTTGCCGATTTCTTTCCGATGAATTTCCGATAAATGAGGGAAAATTGTATGGAAAAAATCCTCTCCAAAAATTTTTTTCCGATAAACGAATTTTCGTTTAAAAAATTGAAATTTTTGGCGTGAATTAGAATTTTTTTTAAATAATTTTGCTATTTTTGCCCAATTTTAGGAAAATTTTTGACAAATTTATAAAAAGTGGGCTTAAAACAGCAAAATTTATAGAAAAAATTCACATTTTTGACCGAAAATTCGGAATTTTTGGTGAAATTTTTGGTAAAATCGGCCGAAAATAGCAAGATTTTCAAATCAATAGGGGTACCCTATTGTCACATTTTGTTCCGAAATCGTTTCCGATAACTGAGGGAATTCAGATAACTGAGGGAAATTTGTATGAAAAAATCTGTTCCGGCCAAATCGTTTCCGATAAGTGAATTTTCCGATAAACGAGGGACGACTGTACCGATTTTCTGCAATGGAAGCCCTGTTTCCTCCAGAAGCTATTCTTATAAAAATAAAGTTTACTTCATATGTCAAAAATTGATATTTGTACAGTTTTCCATTTCCATAGTAAAGTTTCAAAAATTTAGACACTGCACCGCCAAAACCATGCCAGAATGACGTGATGAATGACTCAGAGGGAAGTGGAGAAGAAACAACCACACCGGAAGCTGATCCTCAGACCAAGCTCATAAATGAATGGCTGGATATTGTTAAGCGTATCCAGAGCGCGGTCGACAATCAGGCAGTCTATTTCCGACAGGCATATGAGAAGGATTTTCAGTCAACCAAAGCAAAAAACGTAGAACTGACAAAATTTCTCGTTAAGAATTATTGATCGGATGTTGCGAAAGTTGAAGGTTGTAACATTTTTTGTCAGATGTTAAAATAATATCGGAAATTAATTTGTAATAAAATTTTGAAAATTTTCTAGTTTTCTTTGTTAAAAATGACCATTTCTCACAAAATAATTCACTCCGAAAATTTTTTTCTCAAAGCCTGATCTTCCTCATAAAATATTGACTACGCTACAGCTGTAATCTAAAACTAAAAATTCAGTAACACTCATATTCTACGGCGCACTCCTAGTTTCCGGTGACGAGAGTTTCCAGGCTGTTTTACCCTGGAAACTCTCGTGCCCTGTAAATGCCCATATGTGGCATTTAAAGCCACATGGGTGGCCCCAAATATGTTTTGCTGGTAGGCCACATCCAGTACTACATCCTGTAAAAAGGATGACCTCATATGGTTCGAATTTATGAAAGTTATATAATTTTGAAATTTTGGTCGTGTTTTTCCCTGGAAACTCTTGCGCACTACGTGCACTATCAGTTATTTTATCATATTTTTCCGCCTGTAAGATAGTAACTAAATTCGATTTCTAAACAATCGAAAAATAAAAATGTTCCCACATCAGACTTTATTTGAATTACCTGAGTAAACGAATGAAGCGACGAACAAAAGACTTAGTTAATTTATTTACACTGAAACGTATTTCAATATAAACAAATATAAAAATGTACCCACACCACAATTTATTTGAGATCATTTTCATTGAGATCATTTTCGTAGCTTTGACTATCTTGTTGTGTACGGATCAATACTAAAAAGCGTTGTCTAATAGATTTGATTTCATTGCAAGCAAATATAAAATCGTAGAAAATAATTTCGTTCTCTGCACTCTGACATTTATTTGATCAGTCTGCTTCGTCTGAAACTATCTTTTCTTTTGCGCAGAGAAGGAAGTAGTTTTATAACCAACGCTTTGTAGCATTGATCCGAACACAGCAAAACCACGCACCAAAACCGCGCCCCGAACAAGCAATTCAAATAAACTGTGGTGTGAGTACATTTTTATTCTGTTTTTCAATGATTATTGATCATACATTCAATATTTAAAAAATTATAAAATAATAAAAAAATTATTGAAAAAATATTGAAAAGGTTTAAAACTCACAAATTTATCTTTAGGAATAGTTGATACACCGAAACTCTCTAATTTAACCCCACTTGTAATTTTTCAAGGCGAATTTTTCAACTACAGTCGGCGCTCGATATAACGTCACGCTGGGGACTGGCCCAAAGTGACGTTATATCGAGGGTGAGGTTATATCGAGGGTCAATTTTTCCAAAGGAAAAAATGGCCCAAAATGCCATTTTTTGTGTTTTTATGCTGTTTTTGGCCCTCTTGTACATTTATGCATTAAAAATACACTAGTTTACCTTAAATTTACCTAATTTTTAGCTAGATTATCACAGCTAGCGATTAAAATCGGGCTGCCAAGGGCCTTGCAAAGGAGCGCGAATTTGAATTCGGATTTTTGAAAAGTGCTATTTTTTGTATTTCCGACCAAAATAAGCTCGATTTTCGTGTTCTATGCGATAAGCTGAGCATATGGGCCAATTTTTGTAATAAATAACATTTTATTCAAAAATTTGATTTGGTCCCCCAAAGGGAATTTGGGAACACCTATGAAATTAGGAGAAAATATAAACAACGAGAGAAAATTTGGTTGAAAAGGTAAAAAATGAGCGAAATTGAAAGAAATGGGCAAAAATTAGTGCCGAAATTTTTAAAAATTTGAAGAAAAACTGAAAGAAAATTTTGAGCATTTGGGAAAAAAATTTCATGTGGTACCCCCTATGCTTTTTTCCTCCCGACCCTCCCGAAAGTGACGTTATATCGAGGGTCGGTGACGTTATATCGAGGGTCATTTTGTACGTAAATCCTTATATTTTGGCCGGGACCGGGCAAAACTGACGTAATATCGAGGGTGACGTTATATCGAGTGACGTTATATCGAGCGCCGACTGTAATTTAATTAGTTTTCCAAAGTCGTTACTTGGCATAAATTTTTCCCATTAGCAAAGATCTCCCACGTATCATAATTTTGATTCAAACCGTTCGGCTCATATCTAAAATTTGCATCAAAAGGTGATTTTTTGCTATTTATCAAAAAATAATATTAAATAATTACAGTCGGACCTCGGAATAACGCGCCTCGGAACAACGCGGGTCTCGGAATAACGCGGGTTTTGTCCGGTCCCGGATTTACTTGTATTGAATTTGTATGGTTTGGGGTCTCGAAATAACGCGCCTCGGAACAACGCGGGTCTCGGAATAACGCGGATTATTTTTGGAACATGCTATGTAAGTGAGTCTCAGAATAACGCGGATTCAATTATTTTTGAAAGGAAATCGAATAATATTTCTTCAAAAGACGTTTCCTTGCTTGTTATTGCCGTCGTTTATTCCACTTTAAATTGATTTACAGTGGCAGTTGGCATTGTAAGCATCCCGCTGGGACCAGCCGACTGGCAGGGATTGGCTTGGCAATTGTCCAAAAGCTGCCGCCATTATTTTTCAATACCAAACCAGCTCGATAAACTTTGATTTCAATACTTTTTTACCATTTATTTAACATTTTGCTTGATCTTTTGTGATTCCACTTAATGTAATGATTTTTACACACCATTTTTCAGCTCATAATGGAAAAGGAAACATCTCCCGCTCGTCAATCCTCTCCCTCTCGCAAATCCTCACCATCTCGTCGTGTTCTCACATTACAGAAAAAGAAGGAAATTCTCGATGCGCATGAACAAGAAAAGAGCTGGGTAAAATTGTCAAAGCAATTTGATCTACCGGATTCAACAATTCGAACGATCGTTTCAAACAAGCATAAGATCATTAGTGCTCTGGATGAAGGAAGTGAGGCGAAGCGTACAAAAGTCTGCTCGGCAAAGCACCCAGAACTCGAGAGTGCAACCGTAAGCTGGCTCAAATCTGCGAGAAATCAGAATATTGAATTATCGGGTCCACTGATTAAGGTAAATTTGATGAAAAATTTTAATTTTTAATTTTGCACTTTAATAAACAAAAACATTTATGCAAAATTTCAATTTTATCATGTATCTTTTTCGTTAATTTAAGGAAAAGGCAAAAGAATTAGCCGAACGTCTGAATATCAAAGATTTTGAAGCTAGCAACGGGTGGCTTTCAAATCTAAAACAGCGTCATTCCATTACCTTGCACTCTGAACAAGGTGAAGCTGGTGCCGTTAACATTGAATCTCTTGAAGAATGGCGTCAAACAGTTCTGAAATCTGTTCTTACAGAATTTTCGGCAGAAAACGTCTATAACGCTGACGAGACAGGGCTATTTTGGCAGCTACTTCCCAACAAAACGCTAGCCTTCAAAGGTAGGTTTTCCGATAATTCTCAATAAAATTAACTCTGAATAAATCCTGATAGTTTTAGTTCTCAATCATCATAATTAGCAATAATTTTTCAGGCGAAAGATGCACATCAGGAAAGAAGTCCAAAGAGCGCGTTACAGTTCTGGTCGGCGCCAATATGACAGGCACAGAAAAACTACCCATTCTTGTCATCGGGAAATCGCTCAATCCGAGAAGCTTTAAGAACAAGCGAGTACCACTCAAATACAAAGCAAATAAGAAGGCATGGATGACCTGTTAGTTCTATTTTTTTGAATCTTGATTATTGAATATTTCAATTTTAGCCGAGATTTTCGAGGCATATCTAAGAGAATGCGACCGCAAGTTTGAAAGCCAGGACCGCAAAGTTGTTCTTTTCCTTGACAACTGCACAGCTCATCCTCACGTTGGCCTCAAAAACATCACGCTTAAGTTCTTTCCGCCGAATACAACAGCTCTTTCTCAAGTAAGATTTTGTAATAATGCTAGAATAAAATAGAATTTTGGTTTTTATAGCCATGTGACCAAGGGAACCCATCGACGATGAATTGGCCGAAATGTGGAACGGGCTGCAGGAAAAAGAAGGGGAATTAACGGACTACATAGAAGCCGACGACTACCTTACAACTGCTGCAGTGCCTACAATTGAACAAATTGCGGACGAATTTCTGGCCGTCGACGATGTAATGGAAGAAGATGAAGAATCAGAAGAAATCGCAGAAGAGCGCCCGCGTGTCTCGGAAAACGAGGCTTACAAAGCCATGCAAATTGTTCAAGATTATATACAAAGCAACTCTGCAAATCCGGCTATTCTCAAACATGCGGATGAATTGGACGAATACATCAGCAAAAAATGCATGGAAAAGAGAAAACAGAGCAAGATCAGTGATTATTTCGAGAAATTGTAACATTTTCGTAGTTAATAATAAAAGAGTCTCGGTATAACGCGGATGTGCGGAATTTTTGAGTACTGTGTCTCAGAATAACGCGGACCTCGGAACAACGCGGACCTCGGAATAACGCGGATTTTGTCCGGTCCCTTGACCCGCGTTATTCCGAGGTCCGACTGTATCATGAAATAATAACTATTAAAACTAATAAAAAATTGTACCACAACGCTTTATTTGAATTGCCTGTAAAACTTCTGAAAGGATGACTTAACAAAGCTTGGTTGTGAACGTATCAATGCTAGAAAACATTGCTTATAACAACAACGTTCATCTCTGCTCAAAAGAAGCGATAGTTTCGGACGAAGCAGACTGCTCAAATAATTGTCAGAGTGCAGAGAACGAAATTATTTTCGAGTAAAATGTGATTACTAAAGTTTATACGCAGTGCTTTCTAGCACTGATGCGTACACTACAAATCTGGGAAATCAACGACAGGGAATTCAAGCAATTCAAATAATTGTGGTGGAGTTTGTTTTTAATTCAATTTTTTCAGTTATTACATCGAACATAATTTTGTATTTTAAAAAATTATCGCGAGGTAGCTCTATTTCTATATCTCTATCCATATCTAGATTGCTCTATGATATGGAAATATGAATTTCGCTTTCGACGCACGAAATGAATATCGAAGAAACGTCTTGGTAATTTTTTTGAGAAAGCGGAGATTGCCCAACTCGAGAAATTATGGGTATACACATACATTAAGGTATACACTGTACTCACAGGGAAATTTTTGGCTTTTTTAGCACGTTTTCCTTTCTAGAACCATTTTTGCCAGGAATTTTAAGCCGTAGTGCTTTGAAAGTGTCCTTTCGCATTTCATTCTTTACGGTTACCTCGAGATGATATAATTTGAAATCGAAAGTATATTTTATTCAATTTTAAAATAGAATGCAAAAATAACAAAAGAAAATGAAAATAAAACTAATAAGTGACTTTAAAGAGAAGTTTCTGGATTTTTCTCGGTTCGAGTTTCTTCAGTGTTCTTCTGTCCCTTCTCTGTTCCATTTTCTGTCGGTGAGCTCGCTTTGTTGCCTGCTTTGACGCTGTGAGTTCGCACTTTCGCCAATCCTTCGTGGAAAACCCTAAAAATATTTATGAATTCATTCAATAATATTCACAAAATTTTGCCAATAAAAATGTTGGATAAAAATCCCCTCAAAGCTCTTTAATCGGAACAGGTTATAGAGAGAGAAATTTTGGCGCCAATTTGATTTTTTACAAATTTTTGGTTATATTTTGCTCATTTGAACAAGTTTTTCAATTTTTTCCATAATTATAAAATTTTTGTAAAGAAATTTTCTGAATTTTGCGAAAATTTTTTACAGTGTAACCTGATCTTGGTGATAAAGGTAAAGTGCATATTGTCATTCTCAAGGTACCATAAACCCTCTAATTTACCCTCCGGAAAACTCATCAAAAGATGAATTGTCATCTGATACTTTTTTCTAGAGCCTTTTTATAGTAATTGATATTTTTACACAAGTGACAATGTTGTTGAAAAATTCCAGAAAATTCTGCAGAACCTTTCGATTCTTTTTTGCAGACTACTGTAAAATTACAAATTTCATATTTTAAGCACAAAACAATACTTGAGTCCAGGTCAAAACCCTCCCCTGGGTCAAACCCCCGCGGCCATTTTTTGCCATAACTTTTTTCTGGAACATTCTAGAAGGATGAGTAATGGCTTAAATCAGAGCTAAGACTCTTGGCAACCGATGGGTATATTGCACGCCACATCACGATTCAAAATTCTCGAGATTCAAGTAATTTTGTCTCAAATTTTCGAATTTTCAAAAATAGTCGAAATTTTGAGACAAAAAGACTTGAATCTCGAGAATCTTGAATCGAGATGCGGCGTGCAATACATCGGTCGGTAGCCAGTAGTCTTAGCTTTAATTTAAGAAATTACTCATCCTCCTAGAATGTTCTAGGAAAAGGTTATGACGAAAATGGCCGCGGGGGTTTGACCGGGGGTTGACTGGTTCCTCAAAAATTTAAAATCCTACTTACTTTTTTGGAATATATTTGGCATTGAAGCCTGTGAGCATTTCATTCAGGGTATGTCTCAGTGTCGGCCTCAAACTGTCATCAATGTCGCCATTCCTGGAAAAAAGTAGACATTATCCTGCAAATACGTTTTCCAGAAACTCACGCTGTCTTCTTTGGAATGCCGTCTTCTACAGATTCGATGTACAGAAACAGGTGCTCGCTTTTGTTGGACGTACAGTTCCGCAAGACCAGGTAAAGAAAGACCACGACGGGCACAATGTGAATGCAAATGAGTACCGTTAATGTGCTTCGAGACACAACCGTGTCGTGAAGCTGGCCGGCACATGGAGGTTTCTGGAATTTTGAGTTGATTTGAGATTAAGCTTTAAGCACAAGCTTTAAGCGCAAACGTTAAGCACAAGCTTTAAGCGCAAACTTTAAGCACAAGCTTTAAGCGCAAACTTTAAGCACAAGCTTTAGCTTAATGTATTACTAGCGAAGTGAGGGCCGCTTCGCGGCCCTCACTTCGCTAGGAAGCGGTTAGCGTGCATCAGCGGCGCTTCGCGCACCGCCATCAGCGGTCAGATTGGGTTGTTCGGGAGCAAGGGTTGTTCGGGAGTAGATATTCTAAGTTCCCTCACATTCCAAGGGAGAGGGTCGGGCGCTCAGCGCCCGACCACAGGACTGGCTTATGCATAAAAGTATAAGCATAAGTACAAGCCACGAGCCACCTGCGGTGGCTCGTGGCTTATGGGGTAAGATTGGGTTATATCCAGGGTGTATGAGTATGCCCTCGTCAACAAAAAGATAAGATAACAGATAAAAATGCCTTCCAGTGAAAGCGTGACAAAACCTGACAGACAAAAATATACACCCCTAAACATGCCTTCCAGTGGCAAAAATGGCCTTTGGAAAAATTTGTCTAAAATTTTTTGTCTAAATTTAGTCTACATTTTGTCTAAATTTTGCTAAAAACATACTCAGCTCGTCTATACGAACATTTTAAGCTATCACTTGGCCAGATATACCCGCCGGAAGGGGTCTAACGGCCGTGTGATGCACGCACTCACAGCTTTCGCTTACTTGGGGGATCCCAAAAATCAGGAAACTTCCAAACATTCTGGGAAAATAACTGTAAACTTGCTAAGAATGAAAAAAACGCCAAACTATAGAAGTGCCCCAATATTTGATTTCCCTATCTATATCGAGTCTTACCACGATGTCGTCGTCGTTAAAGAACTCGCACTCGAAGAATTCCTCTATCGACAGCCTTCCTTTCTTGTTCAGTTCGAGCAAAACGCCGAGCAACTTTGCCAGCAAAAATCGGATAGTGTATATGGACTCGGTCAACGTCACGTGAATGGTGCAGGCCTGAGTGATGCTGAGGATCAATGCCAGAGCGGGACATAACTGTAAATTTTCGATTAGCTGTGAAGCAAAAATTAAAAAATCAAACTGAATCGTAGCAATGAGATTTTATTTGTATTTTTTTAGATCCTTGACTTTAAAATGATCCTTGGAAATCTTAGCCAGAATATCTGAGATGGATATCCATCCGATCTAGCTGAGCCGGATACGGCCAGAAGCAGTGTGAATTTTTGACATAAATGATGATAAGGAAGATTTCTCCCCGAAAAATCCGTGCTTGGGAAAGAAGTGATGCCATCCGTTTAAAGGTGAGGCACATTGACAAACGCCGCAAATTTGAAAGTGGTTTTGAGAGTAAGATCGTTCTGTTCGATAGGAATGGGAAAACTGGAGCTGCTCAGTGGGGAATAACATATTTTAGCCTTTTCTCGGATGCTAAGGCTATAGCTTGAATAGGATGAAAAAATTTACTTAGAAAAAAATGAGAAATGTTGCAATAAAATATTGCAACAGTCATCAACTATTACTTCATTGTAAGCCAGGTTTTAGCACCCTAATTTTTTCATTTCACCGAATGATTACTCACGAATTCACGTAAAAAATGTAAAATTATCCTGAGAAATCCAACATCGCAAAGTGAAAAAACCCAACAAACCTACCAAATAAATTATCTGAACCCGTGTCGGCAACTTTCTCTTCTTCCTGTCTTGGATTATCCAAGCAAACATTACAATGTTGAGCATAGGGAATATCCTGAAACGTATCTTTTTCATAATTTTCTAGTTTTAATTATTACTAGCTCTACTTACAATTCTATCACCTCCGCCACAAAAAGAGTCCAGAGCTGGTCGTGATACTGAAATCCGTTATTTTAGTCTTCTTTGGTTTGGTTTTCCATTGACATTTGATGATAGAAATGGATTTTTCTCCGGATTTTCAAAAGTCTTTCAGATGGTAAAAATTTGCTATAATAGTGTCTAAATGTAGCAAAAATGCCACCATAAATTTCGAAACCATTGGGCGCTAATATGAAAAAATTTCGAAAAAAATTTCATAAAAATCGAAATTTTTATAAATAAATTTTGAATTTGCACTGCACATTTATAAAAAATTATGAAACATTTGTTAATTTCTGAAATTTCTTTTAAAATTTTTGCGAAGACTTAAAAATTTTCGAGAACTTATATCCACTCTAACCTATTTTTACTCTTGTTGATTCCCTATTTCGGAAAACAGATTCCTGAAATCTAAATTTTAAAGGTGGTTATTTTAATTTTAAAGATGGTAATAATTTGGGAAAAATTTTTTAAAAAGTCAAAAAAACCAAAGTTTAGAAACAAAACTGTTCCAAAATCCTCTACCATATCGATTTCATTGATTCGCTCCGCATTTATTCCCTCATATCTGTAAACAACGGAACTGTTCGGCAAAGTGACATTCATTGCGTCCGTTTCGCGCATGTAAGCGTCGAGCATTAAATATAACTGTCCAAAGTTGTATGCAAATTGCAGAAAAATAATTGTGTTTGCAAGCTGACAAATAATAATACAGACTGAGACCATTGCCGGCAGGTAATATCCCCATTGCGCAATCTGAAGTCACAGGATTAGACAGATCCTAGGATTAGACTGATCCTAGGATTAGACAGATCCTAGGATTAGACAAATGGGCTATTTAGGCCATTTTTTGAACTTCTGGGCAGTCTGACATGTAAAATCCGGCAGGATTGCAAAACCCAATGCCGGTCAAAATCCACGGGTTACAGAGATTTTTGGCGGGCATTTAAATTTTTCAAAAATTTTTCAAAAATTTTTCTATATTAAATAGAATTTTTATTGCTTTTGAAATAGTGGGTAAAATTTGGCACAAATCCTGAAAAATGTTAGAATTTGGTGCTGAATTTTTTATGCCTTTTCCAACTTTTGGCTATTTACCGGATTAAATGGAGAGGGTGCAGGATTACAAGGAAAATTTATTTTGGTTCTGCTAAAAAATCATCTGGACTATATGAAATGAAAAATTTCTCACAAATTTTTTTACTCACACATTTTTTTCTGAATTTTTTCCAAAATTTCTCACTCTTTTGGCAATTTTGTCGGAAAAATGTTACCATTAAAAATTACAATTTTCCCATGGTTTTGCAAAATTTCCCATACTTTCAACCTCTTCCCTAAAATCTTAAAAACTTTCACAAGTATAACCAAAATATTTCACATAAATTCAAAGTCCAAAAATTCCCAAAATTTTCCAAACCAAGGTCAAAACTTACCTTTTCCCCGACCCTCTGGTCGGCAATTTCGCGAAACTTTTGCAAATGATTCTCCAGCTGCTCTCGTCGCTCGGCTGAAGTGGCCATGGCTGTGCCGCGGGTCTTGTTTTGATCGTCAAGCGCCTCTCCTCTCTTTTCTCCTTCTTTTTTACACTAAACTATTTTCCGTTACTCCCGATTTAACAATAACATAACGGCTGAGTTGTCCAACCAAAGATGACGACACAAAAATAGCTACCATGATCGATTTTGATCGAGATTTCTCGCAAGACGCGTACTTTTCGAATAACGGTCCCACGGAGACGGACGCACAGGTATGTGACATTTCTTGATCCGAGAGCGAAAAAAATACAGGAAGAAAATTTTATCGGGCTCTTGATCAAAGCGACTGTTATTTGTGCTACCTGTGACTGTGTCACCTGCGCGGATTGCGCAGCTAAATGGCCGGGAGTGCGAGGCAAAAGGTAATGAGGAACTGGGTGATGGACAAAAGGGACCTGTCATATCTGCCTGTCATCCTGAGGGATGGCAGGTAGATAATTGCCTATTGGTCTTTGGAAATGGCTCTGGAAGCCATTTTGTAATAGGAGACTTCAGAGATTTGGGAAAAATGGGATTTTTTTCAGAATTTTTTTTATTTCTGAAAAGGGTAATGCTATCTGATGGCTATAGGATGGATGAAATTGGTAAGATCGGAAGAAACGGTTGACTTTCAAGCTTAGTCATTTGTATCGTGAAATTTTATTGGCAGATTGTATCCTGGATGAGGGCATTTCACGGAGACTATCTTTGGGCCATTTTTTCGAGACCGAATCGAGAATTTTACGGCATATCTTTAAAATTGGGTAAATTTTATCCAATTTTAAAATTAAATTTACCTTTTAGGATTATTCTCTGAGAAGTCCTAAATTTTTTCTTTGAAAAATCAAAATTCTCTGAAAAATCTAAAACCCGGAAACCTTGGTATCCTGGAAAACCCTTTTCTCCGTTTCGGTCTCATGAGAAAAAGTGTGGCATCGTAAATAAAATAAATCATAGGCGTGAGATTACGTCAGGGCAATCCCCTTATGATCTATTGATGGCTCGATAATTGATCTGTGAAACTAACGGAAGTTAAGAGGTTCTGTCTTGACAAAAAAATTATCAAAGGCGATAAAAAAGCTACATTTCTAATTATGGTAAAAAGTTTAACCAAAATAAATTTTGCCAAAAGTTGCTATATTTAAAAAGCCGATAAAAATATTTAAGATCCCAAGAGGAATCGCACTTATAAATGATTTATTGATGCACCTTTTCTGCGATGAGAGAATTTATGAGTGTGTTGGCCGAATCACGTTATCACCTAAGGCAAGTTATAATTTTTAAGAGTTAAAAGTGCAAGCAATGATACAAAATGAACAACAAAGAAGTTATATTTTGGATTACCATATTTTCCCTAGAGCCCAGGGGCTTAATTATCAATACCCCTCTAGGCGGTCTATTATAGCGTCTCTCTAATTTTTACACACTATTTCTCATTCTGTAGGGAATCTATTATAGAGGAGCTTGCTCAATTAGAAGAAATATTCTCAATGCGTAGACGGCCAGCTTTCGACCAGAAAAATGTTCCGCGGTATTATGATTTTGCCTTGGGGTGCGCAGTTGACGACCGTGGAGGATCTGGTATCTCAGAAATTTGAAAATCAAATTTACCCCAAAAATAAAAATTATTCAAAATCTATTTAGAAAAACAAAAATGTTGCCCAAAATAAATAATTTTTTTTCAAAAACGGCACTACTATCCCTATAGTATGTTAAAGCTGTAATTGTCGCTCCCACCTTCGCATGAGAATTGATCTTTGATGCCTTATTTTGTCACTCCGTCCCCCCTTTTAGACTACAAACTACAATTTTTACAGTTTCTGGTTTTCGCCATTTCAGGCCGAAATTTTTGGCACTTGAGGGTTTTCTGGGTCAGTGAATTCGAATATGAAGTCGGATACGACCCAGAGGTCGAACAATGTTGGACATGGTCGAATGCCGGCGCAGGTGGCAAGCCAGTCCTGTGGTCGGGACCAGAGTTGCACGCAAACGGGATTTCCCAAACCGCAAAACGCAAACCGCAATCCGCAAAAAAATTTTTTTGCGGTTTCCGCAAACCGCAAACCGCAATCGCCAAAATTGCCGCAATTTGCCGCAAACCGCAATCCGCAAACCGCAATTTTTCGATTTTTTCTATTTTTTTCCAAAATTTTTTCCAAATTTTACCAATTTATGGTAATTTACACCCATGATCAGTTTTTATGCAATTAAATGCATTAAATTACTACAAAATCAATAGAAAAAGTTCAAAATCAATGGACTAAGAAGCAAAAATATTTTTTTTATAATTTTTTGAAATTTGGAAAAATAGAGTCAATTTTCATTGAAAAATTAACTCTGCTAGAAAAATTTACTGGCAAACAGCGTAATATTTCTGAAAAATTTTGCCTGTGGCGCAATTTTTCCTTCTTCACAAATTTTTATAACAAAATTTTATAACAAGAAAATGCTATCTAAAGGACTAAATAAAAAGGAATAAAAATAAAGGATAAAATCGCGCCACTGGCGAAAAAATTTAGAAAAAATGTTGGATACAAAGGAAAAATCAAAGCAAAAATAGCGCCGCAGGCGAAAATTTTTCAAAAACTTAGTGGGCTTGGAGAAAATTTCTTATGAAAATTTTCAATGTTGAGGCAAAAATTTCAAAATTTTTTCCTCGGCCGCGCCCTATCGGGCACGGCCGAGGCCATTCTTGGGGGTGCTTAAAGTTTGCGGTTTGCGGTAAACACAGGCCCAAACCGCAAAACGCAATCCGCTCGTCCGCAACGCCAAAATTGCCGCAAATACCGCAACCGCAAAACGCAATTGCGTGCAACTCTGGTCGGGACCGACTTTCCGCGTTGGAATGTGAGGAAACTTAGAAGATCTATGTATGTATGGAGACAACACTATTTTCAGACTTTTGTAGGGAGTCCCAAAGCGCTAGTTGTAGAAGTATATCAATATTAAGGAATAGAAATAGCGTTGGGGAAATATTAGTATTGAGCAATTTCACCTAACAAAATTCCATCTCCATAATTTGCCTCTCTATATTTACCCCTTAGTAAACCCCACAGATCTGTCCAGAGAAATCAGTGCGAGGATTATCAATCAGTAAAAGCCACTAGGGGAAATTACCAGGCGAAAAATTACCTAGGACCAATCTCCTCCAAAAATTTCTACTCAAACCAAAAACATTCCTGGCAATATGTCTGACAGTATAACATCAAAATTTATTACCACCTGACCCCATAGAAACAATTTCCATTAAAATGAACCTCCTCATTCGATCACCTTGTTTTTTGGGGAACGCGACACATATCCCTCTACCTGTTGTTATTCCCATAATCCGCTGCCTTATACCTGCACACAGGTGTATCGATCCGGTTTTCGTTAATTGTTTTATCTGGCCGCGCTCTATAAAAGAGCGCTCACCTCAGCCTCCTCTTACCTGGATTGGAGAGAGTGAAATATGAAAAGTGCAGTGTTTTGGACACTCAGCACTGGGATCCGACATTGTCATGAGATAACGGATCACAGATCAGCCAAAGGAATCTCGAATTGTGGAATTTTGAATCCAAATTTGGGATTTAGTTTTGAAATAGAAATAATTTAGAAAAAATGAAAATATTTTGGGAAAATATAATATATTTTAGAAATTGCACTATTATTGGACAGGTATGTCAGTATTGAGGAATAGAAATGGTGTTGGGGAATGTTAGTATTGAACAATTAGTTTGTAAGGAACGACTTCAAGAGGACAAAGTTGAGTAAAAAATTAATTATTCTGCTGAAAGGCGCTTAAAGGTGTCACGCAACGACAAAACAGCCGGCCCTAGACAAGCCATATTTCTCGGGCGCTAGGCGCAGCATATTCCTCGAGGCACAGCAATGCCTGGGGGGATTTCAGACAGAAATAAAGACAGGTGGGAAAAGAGTGAAAAAATGTAGGATTCAAGAATTTCTGAAGGAAAAAGCGGTCTATTTAAGGTTCAAAGTACTCCAACTTTCTTGGGTTTCGGCGCGAATTTGAATCACATTTTACTTCATATAGCAATGCACTCTTGTTTACCTCCAGTCTTGCCTTTTCCCACAATTTTTTCACTTGCATTCCAAGAAATATTTTTCGTGACCATTTTGCTCGAGTGATATACAATTTCACTCGCTACTTTGTTGATTAGGCTTTCGTTTGGTGAAAAATAAGTGTGAAGTGAGAAAATATTGAAACGGCTTTACTTGAGGACAAATAACGACGGCAGCACATCAAATCCTCAGTGGACAAAATATGTGACAGGCAAAATACACGGGAAAAATTTTCCCCGAGATATGTTTGGTGTTTTTATACAAAATACATATTTCGATGATGCTCCGTAAGAATCTGGTGTCCAAAAATTCGTAAGTCTGTCGTTTTGCGATTTTTTGGAGGGTCAAAGATGACATACTTTGCACTTTTCAAGGGAAAATATGTCAACTTTGACAGCCCAGATTTTAATAATTGACTGACTTATGAATATGCCACCTATCACAGATGTAAGAGCAGGTCCTGAAATTTTACCTGTCAAAATTTTTCTGAAAAATCTCGGGGGAATTTTGAAATTTTTAATTTTTTAGATTTTTAATTTTCGAAAAACGGAAATTTTTGCATTTTTCTGAAATTTGGAACATATATTGATGGCATAGTGCCGAAATTTTTTGGTACTAACCCGTTTTCGGGGTGGAGAAATCCAAATCCGGCCTTAAACCGGAGGTGGTCCTGCCACGAAAATTGAGAAATTTGTCATTTTTTGTCAAAAAATGGCTTTTCCTGGGAAAAATAATCGCCCAAAAATGCCCATTTTTGAGGCGACATGAAAAAAATAATTGCAGATTTGGAATCAGCGTGTCGAATTACCCCTAAAAACACCTTTTGCAGAAAAACATTTCCACATTTTCAAAAAAATGGTTTTTTTATAGAACCATGTGGGGGACCCTTTGGTCCAAAACGGCCAAAAATCGAAAATTTGGAATTTTTTTGCTAAAGGTGTTTTTAGGGGTAATTCGACACGCTGATTCCAAATCTGCAATTATTTTTTTCATACCGCCTCAAAAATGGTCATTTTTTCCTCAAAAAAGGCAATTTTTAGGCCAAAATGGGGGTTTTGGGCAGAATGCCAATGAATGCCAACATTCGGCGGGAAATCTGAGTTCAAATTCGGATTCCCCGACCCTGAAAACGGTATATACCCCAAAATCTCGTAAAAAAATTTGATGTCACAATTTTAGTCCAAAAACGCCTTTAGGGGATTTGATGTGGCAGGTTTTAATGTATTCGAGAATGGAAAATATTTTCCTTTGCGCAGAGCGAAAATTAAGTAAGCCATACCTCGTTTATCCTAATCGATTTATTTTGCCAATTTTGTTCGGATAACTGAAATTTGGATAAACGAGGGAAATTTGTATGGGGAAAATGGCGCACGGTAAAAGTCCCCCGGTAAAAGCCCCCCAAGCTCGCTATTTTTGGTTATAACATTTTTCTGGAACATTCTAGAATTATGTGTAATGGCTTAAATTGAAGCTTAGGCTCTTGGCTATCGATCGGTATATTACATGACGCATCTCGATTCAAGAATCTCGAGATTCAAATTTTTTTTTGTCTCTTTACTCTTGATTTTCACGAAAATTCAAGAGTAAAGAGACAAAAAAAATTGAATCTCGAGAATCTTGAATCGAGATGCGGCATGCAATATACCGATCGATAGCCAAGAGCCTTAGCTTCAATTTAAGCCATTACACATAATTCTAGAATGTTCCAGAAAAAAGTTATGACCAAAAATAGCGAGCTTGGGGGCTTTTACCGGGGGGGGGGCTTTTACCGTACCCCGGTAAAATCCGTACCGGCCAAATTCATTCGGATAACCGAATATTCGGATAAAAATTTGAAATTTTTGTCGCGAATTAGAATTTTTTTAAATAATTTTGCTATTTTTGCCCAATTTTGGGAAAATTTTTGAGAAATTTATAAAAAGTGGGCTGAAAACCGAAAAATTTATGGAAAAAAATTCAAATTTTTGACCGATAATTCGGAATTTTTGGTGAAATTTTTGGTAAAACCAGAAATAGCAAAATTTTCAAATCAATAGGGGGTACCCTATTGTCACATTTTTTCCGAAATTCGTTCGGATAAACGAGGGAAATTTGTATGGAAAAAATCCGTTCCGGCCAAATTCGTTCGGATAAGTGAATATTCGGATAAACGAGGTCCGACTGCATACCATTTAGATGAGTTTTTTTGTAATATAAGCGTCGGTCCACTCCTCGATCTAGGAGAAGAGCCAGTTGTGTCCTAGGACTTCAGCTATTTTGGTCATAGTCTATGTGCCAGCTTAAAGTGCAGAGTTTTTTGTTCTCGTGTGAAGCCATTTCAACTTTCTCACTTCACACTTATTTTCATCAAATGAAAGCTTAGCGAGCAAAGTTGCGAGTGAGATTGTATATAGCATGGTTCACAAAACGGCAGGGTTATCGAAAATATTTCTCGGAATGCAAGTGAAAAATTGTGGGAAAAAGCTTTAGACTGGAGGTAAACAAAAGTGCATTTCTATATGAAGTAAAATGTGATTCAAATTCGCGCCGAAACTCAAAAAAGTTGTAGTACTTTGAACCTTAAATAGACCGTTTTTTCATACCAACAATTGATCCAAGTGCCAGCTTAAAGTTCAAGGCTGAGAGCTTAAGCGTAAGCACTAAGCTCTAGAGGTTAATCTTTTTCTTGCTATCTTGGCCTAACATTTAACTTGGCATTTATCGCGACATTTAAAGCTTTAATTTCAGAAAAAAATACAAAATGATCAGAATTTGATTTCTAAATGGCTTAGATAAGCCATGATTTGGGTTAAAGTTGTAAAATTTGAGCCACGGAAAGTGGCATTGATTATAAACTAACTTTAGCTACAATCCAAGTACCCCCTAAATCGAGCACGCTGAGTCGAATAGCATCAAAATTTTTCACGTGTTCACACGTGAAACGTGAGTTACGTGGGTCACGTAAAAGGGCAAGTTTTTACGCTCCGCATGGTTCCGGGCGTGTGATAACCCAAACGACAGCTCTCGATATGCCAAGCAAAATGAGAAATTACCCAGCCGTAACTTATCACGAATTTTTTGAGATTTCAGGATCGCAAAATCCTGGAAATGACCCCTTTACCCCGGCGAAGGCCGGAGGTTTTCTTACTCTTGTTTGATTACTAAATGGCTTAGATAAGCCAAGATTTGGGTTAAAGTTGTAAAATTTGAGCCACAGAAAATGGCTTTTACTATAAACTAGTTTTCACTACAATCCTGGCTCAGATACAAATATGGAACAAATATCTTCATTAACTCGCGCATTAGCGTATAAGCAAGCCAAGCCGAAGAAAAATGACAAGGCTCTTGAGAGATCAGAGACACTTATCCTTCGAAAATAGATAATGAAACTGAGAATGTATTTGCCAATGGCATTCGCAAATCTTCTTTTTTCTGCAAATCGAAGCATCTTCATTATACCTTAACGAATGTTTTAACGGTTAGTGATTTTGAAAATCATAATGCCGGAAAAGAACTACTCTTGCGTGCTAATTTCAAGAGTGAAGGCTTTTTCAAATTGTAGTTCTATTATTAAGTCCTGACAAGAGCCTTACTTGGAATCTTCTTTTGTTTTAAGCTTGGTGGCAGAAAAAAGAAAGACAGTGGGCAAAGTGGACACAAATTCCAATCCCGGCTTCTAGATTACTCCCACTAAGCAACAAAAGCGTGAGAATAAATGTTTACGTCTTTTCCGACGCTAAATCGGGGCAAGTGATGTGACGTCGGAAACTTAGTCTGTATCAGGGTTGCGCCGAGTCGACGAAAACCTCGAGTTTCGAGTTATTTTTGTATTGATTTTTCGGAAATTGGCAAAATCGAGTTTGGCACAATTATCAAATTTCGAGTTTGGCGCTCCAAAATTTTTCGAGTCGAGTTTCGAGTCACTCGGCGCAACCCTGGGCTGTATGCCGGAAAAAATTACAGACCTAAAACTCAAAATTTGAATTCGCGCCAAAATCGAAAATGTGTTCATAAGGATTTTGGCCATATAAAATGGTGTTTTTATATTTCTAATCACTTCGAGGAGCTATGGGAATATGAAAGACTGAAATAAACATAAAAATTATGGTCTGAAAAAATTCAGAAAACCTGGAGTAAGAGAAAATTTTTTGGAAAACCAGATCAGCTAGGAAATATATTCATGTTAAAAGGTCATTTTCCTCTCAGCCCAATTTGATGACAGACATGTTTTCTCAGAAAAAAATAGTTTACATGACATTGGTGTTATGTTCACCCAGGAGGTTTATCAGCGTCTCACATTTCTAGAAGATTCTCTGAATAATTCTGGATCATTATAGAAAACTTTCGGGACAATGGAAGGCTTTTTAAATGAGCAGATTTATTAAATTACTGATTTTCTTCATTTTTGAGGAAAATATTTGAGGTTATACACGAATATTCTAGATAATATTCAAACTGGTTCTAGATCTCTCCGAATGTCTCGAGAACCTCAAAGAAATAACTCCAAAATTTTACAGTCCAAATCTTTGAACAAAATTAGATCGCAGAACGAAAAAGAAAAAAATGGATTTCGGGCGACTTTCTCCAGGGTCGTGGAATTTCTTCGTGAGACATTTTAGCCAGGAATTTTCTGTCCGCGCTCAAATCAAGCGCGCCTTTATGGACACTTAAAATTTCACAGAAATTTGGGTCGAATATTTCAAGTCAGAACAAATTGAAAACAAAATAATTTATCAAAAATGTCTGCCATTTCATGGATACGAGAATTTAATAAAACTAAATTCTCATAAAGAAGAAAATTATTGCGCAGGTGTGAACTCACCCAACTCAACTCACTAATACCTTTCAACGATGCATCACCTTTCCTCCAATGGTTCAACCCAGTTTCCCCGTGTTTTCGTCGCCCAGGGACACTCTCCCGGAGTCACGGTCTCTTATCTGCCTTTTAGATCTAAAGCGCCGCTAAAATAATAGGCAAAAATTCCCGTACTGTTAACTTTGACATGACTTCTAAAGATTTCTTGACAAGAAATTCGCCTTGTGATATATATTATGAATACAAACAATCCTCGGCCAATAACGGTTCTTTGTTTTAAGGAATTTGCTTCCGCTTTTGAATAACAGATCGTATTGATACTTGGAAAAAGTGCATAATTGCCAAAGATGACGTAATGCGATAAAATCGGCCTTGAGGCGGTGGCAGGCGAGACAAAGGAAAACGCAATGGGAGATTATCGACAAAAGTTGACAAAAATTTATTCCGTGTATATGCTTTCTATCAGATTGTGCTGAAAATCTGGATATTCTGAAAATTCATGCTGAAAATTCGGGATAAAACGGGTACTTTTTAGCGCGAATTCAAAAATCTGATTGTGGCATTGTAAACTGGAGAAAAAGTTGGCATATAATGAGTAAAGACCCCAAAAATATTTTTTTTAATTCCGGTTTTAATTAATTAAAATATTTAAAAAAATCGCAAAATATTAAAAAAAAATTTTTTTTAAAGTAGCTATTTTTTGCCGATTCTAGACTTTAATTCTGCTTTTTTAGCCTTCATTGTTACTTCAGACTAAATTAAAAGCTAAAATTCAACAAAATATAACAAATTTTGGAAAAAAAAAGGCAAAATAAAAAAAAATATTTTTGAAAAATTTCGTAAAAAAAATTTTTCGCCAAAATTTTTTGGTAAAATCCCTCCGCCAGAAAAAAATTTCGCGGCGGCCGAAGAAGAGAAGAAGAAATTTTGCCAAAAAACCACAACATTTGTCCAAAAATGCCTAAATATTTACTAAAATATAAGTAAAATTCCCAAAATATGCAAAATATTTTTTACATAAAAAAAATATTTTAAAAATATTTTAGTTAAAAAAAGTCCAAAATATTTTTTAAATATTTTTTTTATTTTAAAAATATTTTTGGGGTCTTTAATAATGAGTAACATCAGATTTATGGCCAACATAGTGAAAAGTGACCCAAAAAAGGCTTTTTCATCACCTTGTTTCATTGGATATTTCGCTATTGTGAGGCAAGCTTTACACTTTTAAGCGGAGTTCCACTTTAAGCGAGCTGCATTTTCAATCTCGCATCAAGCTTCGGTGACTAAGAGAAACACATTTTCGCGATGCGAAAGGTGGGGCATGAAAATCTAAGCGCAAAAATACAGGTAAGATCCGATTTGGATTGGTGCCTTGCTCTATTTCCTTAAAATATTGTGCTTTTATCGCAAAAATTTGTATTGGCGCCCAAAACTTTAACTAGTAAGTTAAAATTTTTATTTTCGCCAAATTTTCTGCAAGTTTTTGAATATTTTCTAAATATTCCAAAATTTATTTATTTTTATTTAAACTTTATTTAAATTTTCATGATTCTACCAAATTTTGTCAACGAAATTCAACCTTGAAACATGGCTTAAAATATGTTTGATTTGCATACGTTGTAAACGTACACAGAAAGGTGACATTGTCATCGCTGCGTTCCCTTTCAAATTTTCTCTGGGATTAATATAGGCGTAAAGTTTAACTCCAAACTGCGAGCCACAGACAGAGAAATTTTAATCTACACCAAATATTTTGTGTATAAATTAACAAATGGCCAAATTATCCGCTCAGTCGTCCGATATTCGAGACGACACTCGATATTGGAGCATTGTTCGCTTCGGAGACACGGAAATGTTCATGATAGTTTAGTTTTTCGCCCGATTTCGTCATCATTGCAACTGCTTTCTCGTCTTATTTATCAACAGAGCCCGGATTTTTAGGTTTTTACACTGCCTGGTATGCTTAACCACTGTCTCTCTTCAAATGTAGCACAAAAGGCGCTCTCTTTTAAAGACGAAATATTTGTGGAATTACCGATCTTTAAGAACTGTAGCAAATGCTGCGCATCAAATTTGGCGGGAAATTTGAAAATTATTAGGTTGTGTAATAAGTTTCCGCAAAAATTTTTAAATCAACTTTTTATTAAACAAAAGTTGCATAAAACTTCACAAAGCTAATAATCTAAGTATTCTCAGTTATTCTGGACAGAAATTTTGCTGATATATCACAAAAAAATTTTTTCGATTTTTTACAGATCCATGTGGTCCCCCCTATGGTTTTAGAATGAAAAAAATCGAATTTTTTTAAACCGCCGATATCATTCTGGTGTGAGTGGTTTTAGGGGTTTTCGGATACGCTGATTCCGAATATGCAATCAGATTTTAGAAATCGCGTCAAAAAGTGTGATTTTTGGGGGTTTGAATTTCTGAGCGTTGACGACAGCGGCTCTGTCGACTTCTCGAGGGCGTCCTGACCGTTTTTTGTCCGCGGTATCCGTTTGGTTCTTTTTGAACTTTGAGAACCATTCATAAGCTGTAGTTTGGGACACAGTTCCGACTCCCTTGGCTCGATTGATGTTTTCTATGGCCTCTTTTACGGAGTGACCCAGCTCAAACTCGTATTTGAGTAGTTCTCGAATAACGCCTCTATTTTTTTCCATAGTGCTGAATGAATGTGAAAGTGTATATGCAAATGATAGCTAAGATCATAACGAACAATACTGTATAAAAGAATTTCCGTTTGGGACAAAATATCGTTCATTTAAAAATTTTTGCGGAAACTTATTACACAACCTAATAGTTATTCTTACCTCACGTTACACGTGAGTAAACACCAATTCTGATATTGCTAACCCCCTCTAAAATACGATTCTAGAGGGGGTTAGCAATATCAGAATTGGTGTTTACTCACGTGAAACGTGAGTTATTAAATACAAATTTTCAAATTTCCCGCCAAATTTGATGCGCAGCATTTGCTACAGTTCTTAAAGATCGGTACTTCCACAAATATTTCGTCTTTAACCTATTTTTGATCTCTACATCTCTAGCCCACCCAGAAACTCTGTGCTCTGATTTGGTCTCTTCTACACTGCGTGCTATTTCTTTGTTAAAGCCAAAAAAAGCGGGACACCGTCAGACACAGCAATGATAAACATAGATAATTTTACAAAAGAGAAAAAAGCTCTAGAAATTTCTTTCGCTTCTTTTCTAAGCTATGATTAACCATTGCTGTGTCTGCCGGTGTCCCGCTTTTCTGGCTTTAACAAAGAAATAGCACGCAGTGTAGAAGAGATCAAATCAGAGCACAGAGTTTCTAGCTGCGCCACTGCTCTAAATAGGTTGAAAAGAGTCTTCGTTCTAGAAAGTCTCTTTCCCTTGTCGGCAGAAAGCAGACGCATCGAACATCAATCAATGCGTCTGATTTCTGCCGACAAGGGAAAGAGGCTTTCTAGAACAAAGACTCATTTCAACATATTTTGTGATCAAAAATAGGTTAAAAGAGAGCACCTTTTTATGCTATCGTTGAAGAGAGACAGTGGTTAAGCATACCAGGCACTGTAACAACCTAAGAATCCGGGCTCTGTTTAACAAGCAATGAGAAACATAACGAACGTTTGGCCACCGGCAATATAAAATTAGCTTAATAAACATGGAGCAATTTATAAACAATGAAATTTCAAAACAAATTCCTAAACAAAAGATAAATGGAAGCGATTTGTAATAAGGTCTATGAAAGTTAGCGAATCTTTCGTATCAGCCAATTGGTTGAAGATCTATTATATATTGTTGTTTGGATTCTTCTTTCTCTTTGTTGGCTGATTTGGAAAAATCTTGCAAGTTTTGAAAAACCGCTTTTTCGAAAAATCAATTCCCCAGGCAATTTTTCAAGTCTTACGGGCCAAAATTTTCCAAAAATGTAGCGGCTCCGTCGCTGAATCTGAAATTTTGTGAGTCGAAACCGGTGCCAAATATTTACCGCACCAATATTTTTTTCGATCGCTGTTTATAATATGTGTTATTACTATTTCCCTTTACTTTAGTATTTCATTAACGTATCGTAAAAAGTTCTTTCGCAGAATAACAATCATAATTTCTCGACTTCCAAGATGTGTCATCTCACTTCGACATTTTTCGCAATATTATTTGGTGCGTTAATTCTTGTCACTTGCGCTCAGGTATTTTTTTATCTTTCACTGTGGAAGTTTGATTGAATATTTGGCCAAGCATTCAGGAAGATTCGAGTGGCTCGTTGGTGAAAAACGCTTCCGGCAATCTCACAACTGGTACCCCAATGATCACGCTAATGCCCTTTGAGTGCGTTAACAAGTATTTTTATATCTAAGCTATCACTCAAACTAGCACTCCCATAGATATTTTTGCAGGCAGGAATTTTGAAAGGTACCCCTGAACATAACAATTTGGGAAGCGGTAAAAATAACTCCCGTTAAAATACCCAGGTTACGGTTTTTGCCATAACTTTTTCCGGAACATTCTAGAACATTGAGCATTGGTTCAAACGAGAGCTAAGTCTCTGGGCGTTCGATTAAGTCCATGCAGGCTGCATCTCGATACAAGATATGATGAGTTTGTCCCAATTTCAAGTTTGGAAAAAATTTTTAAATTTGGGACGAAAATACTCATATCTAATAATGCTAATTAGAAAGATACTGATAAATTCGACAAGAATGTTACAGTCAAACCTCAGATTAACGCGGATTTATTTTTTGTCTCTCTGCTTAAACAACGTCTCCTTTGTTTGCACACTATTTCCTTTGTTAGAGAAAGTGTCTTTTCAGACGCTTTATCGTTAGAAACTCAGATTAACACAAAGGCTCACCTCAGGTTAACACAAAGAGCATTGTCCGTGTATTTTTGTTCTTTGTCTTAACCCGCGTTAATCTGAGTTTCTAACGATAAAGCGTCTGAAAAGACACTTTCTCTAACAAAGGAAATAGTGTGCAAACAAAGGAGACGCTGTGTTTAAGCATAGAGACGAAAAATAAATCCGCGTTAATCTAAGGTTCGGCTGTATTTTAATTATTCAAATTTTGAGCAGTCCTTAAGTTTTGTAGCTCGAGGTTTTCATTGTTTCGTTTTTTATTTCTCATTGAATATAATCCGTCACAAATCGATAGACAGTAGTCTATTTCAGGACTTCTCACATGCCTTCATCACCTTCGGGAATTCAGCGGTGCGAGAAATACCAAGAGTTTGAAAACGAGGTGCATTGTGGAGAGTCAGGATACCCAATCGGATATGGTTATCGTTACTGCCGCCGGTTTTACGAAAATTTGGACAAGTTCACGGAAAGCGGAAAGAAGTTTGTTGAATGCGCGGCAAAATGCCTAATCGACAGACTCGGAAAATACATTGACCAGGTATGTTTTTGCGGATTGAACATAATTTGAAAATTACAAAAAGCTATCTACGATCATTTGCAGATTTCAAAAAAGTGTTTTAGACTAAAGACTATTAGTCTCTTTGGCATAAACTATTTGGATTTGGCGTAATGTCTTTCACGAAAAATGCATCGAGGTAAAATAAAATAAGGGTAAATAGTGGATTGCAAAAGTGGCTTGGCTTAGGCTTAAAAATGGTTTGCATAAGTTATAAAGCATAAATCAAAATAGATAAAGAATTCCAGAACCTTCTATGTTCTCCTAGAAAGTTCAATGGACATTTTTGAGAATATTAGAAAAAGGAAATTCCAGAACGATGTAGAAACTTATAATACATGAATATAGCCAAAATGAATAGTGAATAATCGCATTCAGAAGATGTTTCAAACATATGATGTAACCTTTCTTTAAGAACTTCACGACCTGCTCCAACCTGCATGACTACGCTTACGACACTCACCCTGACTGTTACGTGCAATGCGGATTTTGTTCTGTGATCACCAAGAGCGCCAACATCAAAGCATTTTTCAGTGTCATCGAGCTCAAGGACTTGGCGGTGCGTACCGTCTTGCAGACCGGTGCCAAATGTGCAGGCGTCTTTTGGGACGCTATCAAGAAAGCCGCAAAGGACGTTGCTGTCACCAGGGAAGATTTGATTGATATCGCTGACAGAGTGATGGTGTTTGGTCACGCATAACAGTTTACTTTTGGTGTAACTGACAGTCATTCAACCAAATAAAAGTGCTTTGATTGGTATAAAAAAGTAATATTTTTGTATAACTGTTTGGATATTTAAATAATAAAGAGGCAATCGACGCTTAGCTCTGTTTTACCAATCAAACGATTTTGTAATCAGATGCCGATATGTTTCATGAGTTATATGTATTGCTATAAGGCATTTTCTATAATGCTTTTTTGACAATAAACATTGCTCACATCGAGGGCAGGTTTGTCCTGAGTAAAAAATGACACAAATTTGACCTACACTTAACTCACAAGGAACACTCACCTGGTGAAACGCTCACCTGGGGAAACGTGATGGATAGGAATTTACTCCACCTTGTGGGCATTCAAACGGTACCAATCGTTTTGGCATATACGTTATACGAACTTTTCGCGCCGCGCCGCAGGCGCGGCGCGAAAAGTTCCATACGACGAAGTGCATTACCGTAATACCTGTAATTACTCCCCTCCCTATAATTACTCCCCCCTGTATGGATTTTCGCTCCCTGGTTCGACCCCGCTCGGAGCCCTTGCCACTTTAACCAAAACTGAGTGCCTATTCGTGTAGATCTCATCCAGTTACGGATGTTTAGCTAGTTAAAAAAATATTTTGTCCTCAAAAAATCGGAATAAAATGACTTCGAAATTTGGAGCGGGTTCGAAATTTGGTGTTTGAAAAATTACTCCCCCGGGGGAGTAATTACAGGGAATACGGTATATTTTCTATTCCGATGCCAATCCCAACAGGTATAGCATTTGCTATTTCGTTGTTTTCAATAAAAAAACATACGGTTAAGACACCCGAAAATGCCAACTTGGAGAACCGGTTATTGGCCTCATAGTAGCTACGATGTACAAGGTCGTGTACAGCCCCCAAACGTAGGTCAGTGTCCTTCATCCATCCCAAAAATTGGTCAGTTCACATGGGTCTCCCACCCCTGTTTGTTCCCCGCAAGGTCCCGACCAGGGCTGGGAACTTATTATTTATAAATTATTCGATTTTTCGCGATTTTCATATAAAAATATTCAAAATTCTTGCAGGAGAAATGGTAACCAAATAGCGGAAATTTTGTAATTTTGGAATAGTGGTTCATTAAAATTTTCTAAAATTTTTCCCGGCCGCGCCCTATCGGGCACGGCCGGCGGGAATTTAAATTTGAATTCCCCGGCCGAGTGCATTCTTAGGGGTGCTTGGATCGGTTCAAAAAGGCCAAAAAAACCGATCCGATCCTCAAAAAACCCGATATTTCCGATCCGATCCGATCTCCCAGCCCTGGTCCCGACCCACGCTTAGCAAGTGATCCGGACCCAAGTGCTAAATAATCAAATGAATCAATCTCTCTTTTGCACAACTATCGATTCCCGCCGACGATATTGCCTCTCAGCACGAAGCTGACGAAGAAATTGCTAATTCCGCACGATCAACAGTGTCGCCTTGAGAGTCTTTTAGCCAAGAGCGCGGTAGTCAACGTGCGTCTTCTAGCCAAGAGCGCGGATCGCAGCTGTTTACAGCCGCGGATGAAGAGCTTAATATGGAGGCAATTCACACCCGCCGTTCTTCAATCCGGCTATCCATCATAAACAACACAACTGTCGCAGACTATCCTAAACAATGAAGTGACCAGTAGTTTTGCTCGTGGGTCTGTAAGTCATGGGTCTGTATCCCGGGAAACAAACACAGTATAGAGGCCACGAACCCATGACGGTGGACCCACGAGTCGTCTATATTTTTTGTCACTTAGGATTAGTTGATTAGTATAAAGCTCATGGGTCGCAAGTTGTGCCAGGAACCCATGATGGTAGACCCATGTATTACTGGCGAACAAAAAATTAGGGAATAACCTAGGCTTCATCATGTGTCGAGATGGCCTAGTGGTATCGGCTGTCGGTTTCTGACCATAAGGGTCAGACGGAACAGTTCAACCCCGGCCCGCGTCATAAATGCGAAAAGGAAAATGAAGATTTGCCCAGGAGAAAAAAATTAGTGTGTGTGTGAGTTATTTTTTATTTTGCAATGTGCTACATTTTTATTCATTTCTGCCGCAGAAAACCCAATTTGGCAACACATCCTTATAATAAGTTAGTGACTAGGGTAGGATTTTGTTCCCTCCATAACAGCCTCGGCGTTAAACACTGTCTCTCTTTGTGGTGCAATGATAAACACAAATCTCTAAATCATCATCTTTTACACAGCTCAGCTTGTTATTTTCAATCGAGAGAATATTTCCTCTTTGTTCCAGACGGCGAATTATATACCCTGCACCCAATTCGCAGTCTGTACACAATGAAGAAAGACAGGACAAGACAGAATCCCAAGCGGAGCTGTGTAAAAGATGATGATTTAGAGATTTTGTTTATCATTGCACCACGAAGAGAGACAGCGTTAAACGCCGAGGCTGTTATGGAGGGAAATGAATCCAACCCTATTAGTGACGATCCTCCGTCCCTCCCTCCGTCGGACGTTTTTGGGGTGCATTCTTAGGGGTGCTTTTTTTGAAATGTACCTATTTTAGAGTAATTTTTAGCGGGGAATCTGAATTTGAGGTCAAATTTTAGCTAAAATGTAGACAAATTTAGACAAAATATAGCTAAAATGTACCTAAATTTTCGGTTTCTTTTCTTCTTGTCTGTAACGGTTTCGTGAGGGAGTTCATTCTATCCAGTGCTTATTTTTCGTGTCTGTAACGGTTTCGTGAGGGAGCTTAGACTGAGCCCAACTCAGACTGAGCCCAACTCAGACTGAGCCCAACTCAGACTGAGCCCAACTCAGACTGAGCCCAACTCAGACTGAGCCCAACTCAGACTGAGCCCAACTCAGACTGAGCCCAACTCAGACTGAGCCCAACTCAGACTGAGCCCAACTCAGACTGAGCCCAACTCAGACTGAGCCCAACTCAGACTGAGCCCAACTCAGACTGAGCCCAACTCAGACTGAGCCCAACTCAGACTGAGCCCAACTCAGACTGAGCCCAACTCAGACTGAGCCCAACTCAGACTGAGCCCAACTCAGACTGAGCCCAACTCAGACTGAGCCCAACTCAGACTGAGCCCAACTCAGACTGAGCCCAACTCAGACTGAGCCCAACTCAGACTGAGCCCAACTCAGACTGAGCCCAACTCAGACTGAGCCCAACTCAGACTGAGCCCAACTCAGACTGAGCCCAACTCAGACTGAGCCCAACTCAGACTGAGCCTAACTCAGATACTGATATAGAAAAGGCATACTGATATAGACTCCCCGCGCGCTAGCGCGCTAGTATTAGATAATGTAACATAAATTACAAGAGTTGATAATACAAGGCTGCATTCAGGACGACAAGGACGGCATCAAACAGATTTGCAGAAATAATGCTTTTGTGAGTGTAATCGGTGTTACTACTATTATATTTTCCCCGGACAGTAATGCGTTTAGCTGAAAAATATGCTTTTAAGAATATAATTAATTATTACAGTCTTACAAGTTGTTACGGGAATTTCCTCTTCGTCTTCAGTCATGTAGTTTCTATAAACAAATTGCATAAGATCCATATAGTCGGGATAGTTCTCGGAAACCATGGATGGTTGCCAACCCCCAAGTACTGAAAAAATCATGTTTACTCCAATTTTCGTGGCGGGACCACCCAAATTTTGACATTTACAAACCCCTAAAATTATGGGTTTGTGGGAGGTACTCGCGAGTTTAGGGTCCGGGAGCGTCGAAAACGGGACATCCGTTTGAGGTCAGAATGAGCAATAGAGTCCTCCTTAGAGGGACTCTATTGCTGAAATTATGATTGAATGCATTTTATTATTAGCGGTTTTTATTAGTCTAAGATTTTTGTAGTTTTGGTTATGGACCGATGCTCAAAAGGGGGTCGGCTTATCGAGGTTAGACTGTACCTCTTAATTGCACCCTGTTTGAAACTATTGTCCCTCTTTGGCGAGATATAAACTAGGGATCGGCGAGCCCGAGCCCGAGCTCGAGCTTTGCCGAGCTTTCGAGCCCGAGCCCGGGTAGGTCGGGCTCGAAGCTCGGGCTCGGCCAAAATCGAATTTCACCGAGCCCGAGCCCGAGCCTGGGCTCGGGCTCGAAGCTCGGAAAAAAGGGGTCGAGCTTCGAGCCTACGGGCTCGGGCTCGGTCATTTTTGGCCGCGCCCAATGGGCGCGGCCGAGCGAAAAATTCTAAATATTTCGAAGAACATGCAAAATTTTCAGTGTTATGTTTTCGCAAACTACTCAATTTTTCAAAAGAATTTTGTTTGCGGCGCTTTTGCGGCTTATATTTCCTTCCATTGTTTTCGTCTCACTTTGTACTAATGCGACGAAATACGACAAAGCTGAGCATTTTGAGCAACACTCAATGACCAGTTTCAGGGAAAATCACAGGGTCAGGGCCGAAAATCGAATAATTTTCGTCGGCGGCGCTGATTTTTATTTCTTTCGCCATTGTTATTAACGGCAGTTCAATCACAATGACAACAACATTTCAGTAACAAAAACTACTGATTTTGAGCTAAAAACGCCGAAAATTGGAAAATTTATGTTCTGTGCAGGCGAAAATTTTAGTTCAAAATGTTTTCCAAAAATTTGAATTTTTTACTTATTTTTTGCCATTTGTGCAAAATTTTAGAAAAAAATGGCAAAAATTTCGAAAGAAATCCAAAATTTTTGGGGCGGGAATTCAAATTTTGAATTTTTTGAAAATTTGTCAAAAAATGACGAAAATTTTTGAAATTTGAGAAAAAACCTCAAAAATTTTCGGCGCCTCCGGCGCGGCGCGAAAAATCCAGCGGTTTAATTTTGCCCCTCTATTTTTACCCCTCCTCTAATTTTGCCACCTCTAGAGGTCGATCGAATAAATTGAAAAATTTTCCCCTGCGGCGCTATTTGGATACCATTTCTCCATCAAGTATTTTAAAAATATTAAAAATTTTCATATGAAAATCATCAAAAATGGAAAAATTTAGCAAAAACCATAAGCAAAAATGGGAAAATTTGGACATTTTGATATTTTCCCGGAAAAATTTTCGGAAAAATACAGGTAAATTTGACTTTGCATGTAAATTTTATTTTAAAAAATTGACTGAATCGTCTCAGTTTTGTCTATTAATATTAAATATACAAAATACTAGCAAAAAACAACAAAAAAGACCAATTTTTGATGACCAAAAAATAGGCGGGAAAAAATAAAATTCAAATCGGGCTCGAAGCTCGGGCTCGGGCTCGGCTCGGCATTATTGGCGAGCCCGAGCTCGAGCCCAGGCTCGGGCTCGCCAAGTGAATCCGGAATCATGTCGAGCCCGAGCCCGAGCCTGGATGGGTCAGGCTCGAAGCTCGGGCTCGCCGAATTTTGCCGATCCCTAATATAAACAATAAAATTGCAAGTTTCCGCGTCATAAAATCGCCGATTTGCCTGACTCCACCCAATCAAAACATATTTTGTTTTCCTCATCTAGGTTAATTTTTTCCGACTGGACCCCTGTATAACTTAAAATGCACCTGTATATCTTAATACTTTTGATGCACTCAAGCTTAAGCTTTAAATTTGGTCTTAAAATGTTCCTTAAAGAAAAGCCCAGCCTTAAACCTAATGCTAAGTCTAAGCCTAACTTGTCCGCCTAAGTCTTAGGCACATTTTAACACCAAACTTAAAGCTTAAGCTTGAGTGTATCAAAAGTTATGGCCATTTTAAGTCAAAAAACCTGTTTTTAGAGGGCGGAAGTGTCCATTTACCATTTTGGTGGTACCAAATTTGGTGGTAGAGAGAAAGTTGATTATGGATCTGTTTAAGATTTATTTATATATGAAGTTTTTAAAGTTTTATTATAAGTTGAAAACTTTTTATAAAGATTTTTATATAGTCACTGTATTGAAATACTTACAATTACTGTCAAAAAATTGGTCACATATAAATACAATTTAAAGAAATGTTAATGAAGTTTAGACAATATGTTTGTAATTTTGGATTTTATTTCCATCGCTTTCGGATCACTCGAGAGGTCCACGGTTTCTGTTTTCTTCAGCCAAGATTCGAACGGTAGAAATCCTCTGGTAGTCGACTTGATAGAACCCAGTTTAAGTGTCCATTTACCATTTTTTCCCAACTGAATGAGAATAAGAAATTTTTAACGAAGCATTTGGCAGCGGTTCAAATATTTTCTGGGAAGACACTCTTAAATTTCCCATTACAAAATTTTATATGTTTTAGAATTTTACCTTTGTACAGGGTCACTTTTGTTCTTATTCCGGCATTCTTCTCGGCCACAGTATACAAAGCGTTGGCAAAGCTGAGACATTTGATGTAGGATTTCTGGACTTTTCCAGTAAATTTTATGTGGAACATCGGAATCTTCGAAATTTGCTCCTTGCCTCCGGAACCCTCTCTATTTTCGGTCGGGGGCCATGCGTTTCATGGATAAGGAATAATAGAAATGAAATTGAAACACACACGAGTGACGTCATTACAATAATTTTGTTCAATAATTTTGTTCTAGAAAGCTTAGTCTGAGTTACTATTATCCACTTTCAATCATTTAAGCGTTTGAATTCGCGGGTTGAATTCAGGGAAGGAAGAGGTGGTTCCTTTTCCTTCTGGGGTAAAAGAGGATAAAGTGGATACTAGTAACTGATTGATGGAAAATGCAGGAGGAATTCAAAAATTCATATTCCGCCAACACTTTTTGGACATCAATGTTCAATAAAATTTGTAGAAATACAAAATTGCAATTTTTAACGCATTTTCGTTGGCGAAATTTTTTTTTACTACAGTCAACCCTCACCTATCGCACACCTCTAGGGGAGACCTTCAGGGTGTAACTTAAGTGAGGGTGTACGATAAGTGAGGGCAAAATCAATACAAAATCGCTCCTGGGGGACCGGCTCAGGGTGTACGATAAGTGAGGGTTGACTGTATCAATGGAATGACTCAAGACAAATGTGTCAGGGTATTAATACTGTACTTCCTCTAATTGAACCCCCGGGGGTTATAGTATTTTAATACCCCTCCTGGGGGGTTAGTAATTCAGTGGTCTTCAATTATGGGGGGGGGGAAATTATTTGGACACAAGAAATTTTGCATGTTTTTGCCGAAATTCTGCAAAATTCTTAATAAAAATTCAAATTCGTGCCATAAAAAATTCGAATTTGCGCCAAGAAGCTTGAATTGTTTGCCAAATTGGGAAAAAGCATTTTTTGGAATTCTATTTTAGGCGGCTTTAATAATTTCAATACCCCTCCAGGATGTAACTAACTCAGGTTTAATTATTGGGGGGGGGGGTTATATTAGAGGAAAGACGGTAGTCGATCTAAAGTTTATTCACTTAATGGCGGTCTATCGATTGGCCTAAACTTTTTTATTTCCATACTAGGCGTAGTTGAAGACTTTTCAAAAATGTATGGGCAAGTGTCTAGTTTCTAAATATCGGAGAACAAAATTTTAAGTTCGCATGCCTGCTGTTGATGACGTTAAATAAAAAAACGTTAAATAAAAAAACTCCCACAACTGTACTTGAAACATTAAGCGAATTACAGCTAAATACAGTAATTTATGGATAAATTCGGTCCTGACGCGAAAAGTGGGCAGAACGCCAGAAACTGGTACTACAGTATGCCAAATGCCAAAACAGACCTCAAAATCAGAATCAGCACATCCGAAAACCCCCTGGTGCAAAAAATCACGGTCCGAAATGGCAAAAAATCAGAAATGGGCAGAACGCCAGAAACTGGTACTGGCTGTTTATAATGAAATTCGTGCATGTGAACCTCCAGGGTTCACATGAGAACCTCCCTTTTTCTGGGTTCACAAAGGTTCACAAAGGTACACATTGCACACCCCTACATTATACACAACAACAAGTCACTGAATTAATTTATTACATCTTACTTATAAACTTTGTTGCAAATGACAAATATAAAAATAATATTATGGGTCAAATTGTCACTGAATTCAAATACGCCGAACATAAATTTTAGAATTTGGTAAAAGGATATCATTGATTAGTATAGATGGTGTGTTTTTTTTTCTATTCGATAGTTCAGATGATTTGGGGTGTTCTTGCTTTATTAATTTTTAAAACTGAGCGTTGTTTGTAAATTTGAAAATTATTTCCGTTGGAAAAGTATAAAAAACACGAATAAAAACAATTTAAAATGTAGCCCGGCGAAGCCGGGCATAAAGTGCTAGTTTAGGATAATTTTACAACTTCCAACACACCGCAGCCTTTATGTGTTTTATCACATGTTTTATCATTTATATTCTACTGAAGTATTGTATATTACGAGTGACGGTCCGCGCCTTCGGCGCGCTCCGTCACTTGGTCGCGGGTGTGAGTAGTGTTCTACCCTATAGGGTCCCCTTTTTCCCAAAGCCTATTCCCCCACAGCCGCAATTTTGATTAATGACCCCTTCCACAATTTGATTAATGACCTGCGCAAGCCAATACCTATGAGGCTCTCTCGAGGCTCTTAGAGGCAAGACACCGGGTCCCCTCCAGATGATTTACGACTTTACGTGACACGCAAAACTTCAACCCTAGCGCTCGCGCTAAGTTTGAAACTTTGAGGACACCTCTAAGAGGACACGTCCACAGACACCTAGCAAAATGGGTCATTAAATGTAAAAATTAATTTAAAATGTTTTTTATTTGCAAATCTTTCTTGGAAGCACACCATAAATATTTTAAGATGTGCTCTTTCAGAATTTTCAAAAATTAGACAAATCTTTCCAATAAATCAAATTCTGTATTCATTTAAAGTTGACAACTCTGAAAATTTTATTTTATTTTATATTGAATTCAAAGATTCCCTGGGGTGGGTTGTTATAAGTTTCTTTTTGAGGTTTTCCTGGTTTTAGCGCGCCCATGCCTCTCCTGACACACTATGCTTCAACAGGCCTATGGTGTGATCAGTTGATGTGGATCTTGGGTGTCATCACAAAGCTATCAACGGTAAACCTGGGTTTTGCTCAAGGCACCCAAAAACAAGGGTCTGCGGATGTGAAGCCGTACTGATGAGCTGTAAACAGCGAAACCCTGAAACAAGCTGTGGAAAATTTTATCTCATCAGTATAACTTCACATCCAGTTTTTAAAAGGATTTGTGTAACTTTTTTAAATTTTGAAAAAAAGGACATTCTAAAATATTTATGGTGTGTTTCCAAGAACAATTTGCAAATAAAAAACATTTTAAATTAATTTTTACATTTAATGACCCATTTTGCTAAGTGACTGTGGATGTGTCCTCGCGCTTCGCGCCGCGAGGAAATGCACCATCTGATGGAATGTTGAACTGCGCTTCGCGCCGCGAGGACCCCAAAACGACCCACAAATCCACACTTATTCGTAGCGCTCCTTTACATAGCATGAGTCATGCTGGGTCTCCGCTCGCTTCGCTCGCTACGACCCAGACGTGATAATCAGTACTGGGTTGGGTTCGTGAAGATCTCGGCCGCCTTCGGCGGCCTCGATACTTTTTACGCGGCGCTCCGCGCCGCGTACCAAGTACATCGGTGAAGCCCAACCCCGAGAAAGTTCGGGTAAATTAAAGGTTGTTTGGAGCCAATGGCCAAAACCCTAGAAAACGTGTTTTAGCGTTTTTGGCGCGAATTCAAATTTCAAATTCCAATTCTGACGTCAGATTCGTGATCAGCGCATCCGAAAACCCCCGGGTGCCAAAAATCAGACCCGTAGACACCTTGCATCAAAAAACCCGATTTTTTGGCCAAAAAGTGGCTTTTTTTCAAAAATGCGCCAAATTAAAAAGTGTAAAAAGCAAAGTTGTCCAGAATCGCCTCAGAAATCGATTGGGAACATAAAAAACATCACTTCCCATGGCCAAAACCCTTAAAAACACGTTTTTGCGTTTTGGCGCGAATTCAAATATTCAAATTTTGGGTCTGAAAGTTTTGTCGGGACCTACAGCCTCAGGGCTTTCAAATGAGCTATCACTCGCCCCGATCTAACGGAGGAAAGGTGCCGAACATTTACCTGTCGGACAGAGCCTCACACAATGGCCCTTTTATGAAAGGGTATTTTCTATGATCACATGCACTAGAAATATTAGCAATACTATTCAGCGATCAGCACTATTATTATTTATCATTTTAAATGTTCTGAAAAGTATCTCAACAGTAACAATTTATTACTATCATCTCAACAGCGATAATACTATTAAAAATGAGTTCTTTATGCTATATGTTTATTGCTTTTAGTATTATAATGTTACCTAATTAATGATTCATTACAATGATAATTCATTCATGAAAATTATACTTAACTTAATCACGCTAATGTTTGCACGACCAGACAAATATTTTATAATTATGTTGAATGATGACGACTTTATATTAAAACTGTCAAAATTGCAGTGGATTAGCTTGATATTTTAAATGTTTCTACATACGATTCAGACACAGTGTACATGCCTTTTATGACTCTTTAAAGAATGTTAACAATGTTAAACAATCAATAATGCTTTTATGACTCTTTACAAAAACTCTACATTAACTCCTTTTATTCGCACCCAGGCCGGTACCCAGAAAAAATATCGAGGGCGAGGGTGTTGAGAAGTGAAAAAAAAAACATTCTTAGTACGCTTTAATTATATTTTATTTCAACTGATTAAATAACACTTGGTACGATTCTCACATTTGAAATGTATGTGATTAATCCATCAATTTACGTCCATTAAAATACATGGATTATCTACTACTGTATCTTTTCTAAATCCATTAATTTCTCAGATTATTGATATATACTGAGGACACAGCGTATGTTAATACTCAAAAAATTACTATACTTTGGTAATGCAACCATTATTTCACCTATTGGATAGTAAATATGAAAGGTTTTTTCTACTACACTATTTCAAAAACAAATATTTATATTGCATAAGGATTTATTATAAATCCTGAGTACTAATCCCATGTTAATAAAATCATCGCATGTGGAAATTGCAACATGCATAAGAATATACAGTCCAACCTCGTTAAGGAGCCGGCGGTTAAGCCAGCCCGCATAAGAGCACTCCCGAAAGCGGCCTTATCCATAATAGGCCCATAATAGGCCCGTATAAGAGCAGTGTTGTCACTTTTTCAAAAGTCGCCTCCGCCTCCGCCTCCGCCTCCGGGCAATTTTCCGAACGTCGCCTCCGCCTCCGCCTCCGCCTCCGGAGGCGCCTCCGGAGGCGCCTCCGGCTATTTTTGATCGCCTCCGGGTCGCCTCCGACCAAAAATCGCCTAAAATGCCCATTTTAGGCATGTTTGAAAAAAATTTTCCAAAAAATTTTCTAAAAAATTTTTCAAAAAATTTTTTGGCGCCAAAAAATTTTTTGAAAAAATTTTTTGAAAATTTTTTGGAAAAAAATTTGTCAAAATTTGAAAAAAAATTCCAAAATTTTTCTTGTTTTTGTCAAGTTTTCATTAAATTTTCGCCTGCCGGAGGCGCCTCCGGACACCCCCGGAGGCGCCCCCGCCTCCGGAGGCGCCTCCGGAGGCGCCTCCGGCTAATTTTGAGGGTCGCCTCCGCCTCCGGCTCCGCCTCCGCCTCCGGAGGCGCCTCCGGAGGCGCCTCCGAGCATCCGGAGGCGGAGGCGTGGCAACACTGTATAAGAGCCGCCTTTGGGCCCGGTCCTGAAAAGCGGCTCTTAACGACGTTTGACTGTACACAATTTATATAAAGACTTTTAATACTAGTTATGATGTAAAGAATATAAAATAAGAAAAAAGAGAATAACTGCTTCAGTATTATCTCCTTGAGGAATACCTTTTATCCGAGAAACCGAGGAAACTATATATGACATGATAAAACTTGGTTTATATGATTATTGCTATTTCTACCATTTATTGGTCATTTTTTAACAATTTAATACTTTTCAGTTTATTATAAATGAAAATTAATCATCATTGCTATTACTTTATTCAGTTCCATTTTACTTATCTTTATTGAATCACTCACAAGAGTACAAAAGTGACGTCACACAACTGCGACATTTAAACATAATTAATAATTAATGATAAGTCTTGTTATCCGTACTTCTGGGTAGACTAAAATATACCGTGTGTGGATTTACATACCGAAAAAAATACAATTCCTTTGAGCGGTGTTATTATTTGTCTGCGTTCCAGCAATGCAGTTTTATAAACTTAATGTTCAATATTATTCAATTCAATTATTCCCAAATTGATGAGAGCATGTGTTTTTATGATTTGTGGAAAAGCATATACAGTGCGTTGCATAATTATAGCCGCACCCTATATTTTAGGTGTTTCGTAAAAATTTTTTAACTTCTGCTTTACCGGCTATAACTATCTTGTAGAGCACGTGCGAATACACACTTTTAATGGAACATTCCAGAAGTCGGTCAATAATCTTTTAAAAATTTGAGCTAATATGTGTAAGTTTGGCGTTGCATAATTATAGCCGCACTAAAGGTAAAGTGGTTTATTTTAATTTTTTGCAAAGTAACCTATGCTGCATTTGGCTGTAGATTGTAGCAAATTTTCAGACCGACAAAATGACATATTACTTGCCCCGGCGTCAAATCAGGAGCCAAAGAAATTTTGGATTCAATCACACCCACCCATAAAAATGGGCATTTTTTCCAAAAAAGTGCCATTTTTGGATGAAAAATGCCACTTCCACCGAAAATGGTCTTTTCCTACCCCATATTTCCCGCCGAGTTGGGTAAGAAAAGTGCACTCAGAAAAACGATATCTCACCAAAAAACATGAGTTTTAGCACTTTTTAGACAACACAGTTTTTTGAAAAATATGGGGCCACATTCAAAAGTCTGCGAAAATTGGCAATTTTTGGCGTTATGTCAAAAATTCAATCACATTCCCAGAATGACAAGAAAATTCTGAATCAGATATCGAAAACAGAATGTTGAAATCGAAATTGCATCGAGAGCACGCGCAGTTTGAAGTTTAGGTTCCGAAAATTCCTTGGATTTCGAAGGAAATTAGCTACCCTAAACTTCAGTCTGCGGGTGCTGGCGATGCAGTTTTGAATGTTACATTCTGTTTTCGATATCTGATTCAGAATTTTCTTGTCATTCTGGGAATGTGATTGAATTTTTGACATAAAACACTTTCGACGAAAACACTCGAACGTGCGCAGGAATATGCCTCTTTAGTTCTCGACGAGAAGAACGTGACTCCTATCAAGAAAAAACGTCGCTCCTTCTTCGATTAATCTGATATTGTACTGTAACCGTGTTTTTGTTACTATTCTGTTGAAATAAATATGCTTTTTACATGGACATTTTTTAATCCGCCATTTTTAATCCGAATCAGATGTCATCATTCTGTTAGGATGTGAATCTATGCATGTGAATTTATCCATGCAAACGCCGAACTCGAAGGCTTTTGCTATTGCAAGCTTCCTTCTGTAAGCATGTGAACGTCAGCATGATAATGTAAGCATGAAAAATCTCTGCTATTGTAAGCTTCCTTCTGTAAGCGTACTATGCGATTGTAAGCATGATAATCCAGTCATAATAATGTAAGCATGTATGACATGTTCATGGCGTCTAATAGTTTTTAATGCATGTTATGCTTAAGATAAATTATTTCATTCACAGGAGAATACATTTTTTAAGCATGGTATCCTTTTAGTACCCCTAAAAGTATGTTTAATGAAAATGTGCATTACTTATGGGTAGGGCCCTACTTATGGGTAAGAAAAATGCATAAGAACATGATGTTTAATATTATACTCTTTAAGCTAGCTGCGGCGGCGGAGCCGCCCCGCAGCTAGTTTTAGGTGTTTCGTAAAATTTTTTTAACTTCTGCTTTACCGGTTATAACTATCTTGTAGAGCACGTGCAAATACACACTTTTAATGGAACATTCCAGAAGTCGGTCAATAATCTTTTAAAAATTTGAGCTAATATGTGTAAATTTGGCGTTGCATAATTATAGCCGCACTAAAGGTAAAGTGGTTTATTTTAATTTTTTGCAAAGTAACCTATGCTGCATTTGGCTGTAGATTGTAGCAAATTTTCAGACCGACAAAATTGACATATTACTTGCCCGGCGTCAAATCAGAAACCAAAGAAATTTTTGATTCAATCACACCCACCCACGAAAATGACCATTTTTTCCAAAAAAGTTCCATTTTTGGACGAAAAATGCCACTTTAACAAGAAGTGCTTTTTCTATCCCCTTATTTTCTCCGAGTTGGGTAAGAAAAAGTGCACTCAGCAAACGATCTCACCAAAAAACATGATTTTTAGCACTTTTTAGACCACCCAGTTTTTTGAAAAATATGGGGCCACAATCAAAAGTCTGCGAAAATTGGCACTTTTTGGGGTTATGTCAAAAATTCGATCACATTTCCAGAATGACAAGAAAATCCTGAATCAGATATCGAAAACAGTATGTAACATTCAAAACTGCATCGCCAGCACCCGCAGACTGAAGTTTAGGGTAGCTAATTTCCTTCGAAATCCAAGGAATTTTCGGAACCTAAACTTCAAACTGCGCGTGCTCTCGATGCAATTTCGATTTCAACATTCTGTTTTCGATATCTCATGTTTTTTGGTGAGATATCGTTTTTCTGAGTGCACTTTTCTTACCCAACTCGGCGGGAAATATGGGGTAGGAAAAGACCATTTTCGGTGGAAGTGGCATTTTTCATCCAAAAATGGCACTTTTTTGGAAAAAATGCCCATTTTTATGGGTGGGTGTGATTGAATCCAAAATTTCTTTGGTTTCTGATTTGATGCCAGGGCAAGTAATATGTCATTTTGTCGGTCTGAAAATTTGCTACAATCTACAGCCAAATGCAGCATAGGTTACTTTGCAAAAAATTAAAATAAACCACTTTACCTTTAGTGCGGCTATAATTATGCAACGCCAAACTTACACATATTAGCTCAAATTTTTAAAAGATTATTGACCGACTTCTGGAATGTTCCATTAAAAGTGTGTATTCGCACGTGCTCTACAAGATAGTTATAGCCGGTAAAGCAGAAGTTAAAAAAATTTTACGAAACACCTAAAATATAGGGTGCGGCTATAATTATGCAACGCACTGTACATTCCAGGCTACATATCAGAATTTATAGATGAGTTTGGCGGATTTATTCTCAATAAAATTATCTTAACTACGGTTGTGTCATAAGAAACGGATGTGGCATGTGAAACAAGATAGTACACTAATGAGAGGGGGCGCTTCGCGCCCCCTCTCAGCTAGGAAGCGGGAGTGTGCACAGCGGGAGATTGAGTTCGTCATCGCTTCGCGCACCGCCATCAGCGGTCAGATTTGGTTGTTCGGGAGTAGAGTTATATTTTCGGTCCCACAGCGATTGTTTTTGGCGATATGTTTCCCGCTAATTTGAAGTGAACTTACGCCAATTTCATTCTCATAAACTGTGAACTAATTTAAAGATTTGTATATCCAAAATTTGAATATTTGAATTCGCGTACATTTCAAAAATTCCCGAAATTCGAAAAAAATTGTGGCCAAAAAAGCCACTTTTTGATACCACCGTTAAAAAATTTTTACGGATTCCGTCTCAGCATCTCCTGGGGAGCATTTTGACATATCACACGCCCCAAAAGGAGCGGAACACGAAAACTTTCCTTTGTAGAGCAAAAAAGTGCCAAAAATGACACATTTTTGGCCAAAATTTGAAATTTTTGGGTGGTGCGCTAAAAAATTTTTACGGATTCCGTCTCAGCATCTCCTGGGGAGCATTTTGACATATCACACGCCCCAAAAGGAGCGGAACACAGAAACTTTGAAATATACACGCCCGCGTCCCGTCATAAGGGTTTTAGTATTAAAGATGTATTCACTGAATCTTGTTATCACAGCTTGTGGATAAGCTTAGATGTATTGTGTATATTTACATTTCATCCCAATCAATGTTGGAGAGCAGTGAAAAACGAACAGTACATGAAGAGGACTCAATTTCATGTTGAGCTAATATCAAGGGTGCAAATATTGAGAATTTGTTTCATTAATACTTACTACGATTTCTTATTTAATTCCAATATAATATAATATTTTAGATGAATTTTGCCGGGTATGTTTGCAGCTGTCTACTCTGTCAGTCAGGCAGCCAGTGAGTGAATTCCAGAATTTGGGAATTACTATATCAAGGATGTATTACTTCTATAATCGCTGCAACGTCTAATAATTTTTTTCTGTAACATGAACAATCGAATGAACTGGTTAAATAGTACTTATTCTAAATTATTAATGCTTAAGATCGATAAACTACCAGGTGGCGAACTAATTCCGCGGAAAAAGATCTTATCTACGATTTTGAATTTGCGCCAGTGCGGCCGCGGCAGGAACGTTCTCTTCATTGCGGGGGAAGGGCGAGCGAAGAGAGAGGGAAGAGACGAGAGAGAAAGAGAGAGTTTTATTATTTGCTAGTGTGCGGCGCACGCTCTGTTTGTCTGTCGTCTCTTCTCTCTCTTCGCCCGCCCTTCGCCCGCAACGAAGAGAACGTTCCAGCCGCGGCCGCACTGGCGCAAATTCAAAATCGTAGATAAGATCTTTTTCCGCGGAATTAGTTCGCCACCTGGTATAATACTACTAGAACAAACATGATTGATAGAAACTTGAATATAAATTTGGCAAATATAATTCGCTAGCACGCTGTGTCTACTCTTCCTATTCACATTTCTATATATATTAAACGCTTTTGTGTACCTTCAGTCCGAATCTCTGTGTTCCATCCATGATAATAACATTAACTATAAGAATTATGACTCTATTCAATCATCTTAATTATTGATTTGATTAACATCGGTTATCATTATTTACCCCTTTCCGATTGTTATCGGCGCTTCAGCAATTACAATCATACAAACAGTACTTAATTACTTATGCCTACCTATTGGCTCTCTACATATTGTGCCACGCCCTATTGTGCCACTGTACATATTGTGCCACTCCCTATTGTGCCACCGGACAATTGTGCCACCGGTTTATTGTGCCACCGGACAGTTGTGCCACCATTGAAATATCGCGGAAATTGAGGGAAACATGCCGAGATTTTTTGCACCCGGGGGTTTTCGACCCCGCTGAGTCCGAATTTGAGGTCAGATTCGACCGCGCGCGCACTGCGTGCACGCGCTGCGAGCGCCCGATATGTTTGTCCAATTTTGTGAAAATTGGCCAAATCTATGGCTAACTATACCTGGCTGTCTATACCTACCCCCTAAATCGACCCCGGGGAGTTCAAATCCCCCCGGGTGAAAAAAATCTCGGGCTGTTTCCCTCAATTTCCGCGATATTTCATTGGTGACACAATTGTCCGGTGGCACAATAAACCGGTGACACAATTGACCGAATTGCCGAAAATGCCCTTTTTTTCGCGATACGTTAAAAATAATTGCATATTCGTGATCAGCGCATCAAAAAACCCCGGAATACACTTATTGCAGAAAAATTTTCCACATTTTCAAAAAATTCGACCTTTTCAAAATCCATGTGGTCCCCCCTATGGTCGAAAATCGGCAAAAATCAATTCTTTTTTGAAAATGAGCAAAAAGTGTTTTTAGGGGTTTTTCGATGCGCTGATTCCGAATCTGCAGTTAGTTTTTCCATATCGCGTCAAAAATCGGTATTTTCAGGCAAAAAGAGCAAAAATTTGCAATTTCCCCATTTTCGTGCTGGGACCAGGCAAAATCTGATCCCGGATTTGCGCTCCCTCGGGTCGATTAAGGCGTAGGTATAGACAGCCAGGTATAGATTGCCATAGGTACACACAAAAATTGACCAAATCGCATCGGGCGCTCGCAGCGCGTGCATGCAGTGCGCGCGCGGTCGAATCTGACCTCAAATTCGGACTCAGCGGGGTCGAAAACCCCGGGTGCAAAAAATCTCGGCATGTTTCCCTCAATTTCCGCGATATTTCAATGGTGGCACAACTGTCCGGTGGCACAATAAACCGGTGGCACAATTGTCCGGTGGCACAATACGGAGTGGCACAATAGGGCGTGGCACAATATGTAGAGAGCCTACCTATTATATTTTACATCTAATCGCCCATAATCTACTTTTAATTACATAAACTAATTGATTAGCGTTTAAAACGCGCAAAAGTAAGTACTAAGGATTAAATATTGAGCACACAAATATTGAGAATTTGTTTTATTAATACTTACGACGATTTCTTATTTAAATCCAGTATAACCGACTAAAATGCTGCATGACAATACCATACTATATCAATCGGGTAAATAATAAACATGAATTGAAAATATAACATTTAAATTGTTAAATATTGGGTTGATCCAAAAGTTCTGTCGTTTTTTTCGTTCGCGTTTTTCTCCCGTTTTTTGGCGGAATATTGCATTTCTGAGGGCACTTTTCCAACCTAACTCGACGGAAAATAGGGGTTAGGACAACACGTTTTTTGGCTAAAAATGGCTTGTATTGTTGAAAAATGGTCATTTTTGACTAATTTTCACATTTTGTAAGGAAAAATTCGATAGTTTTCAGTTTATTATAAATGAAAAGTAATCAGTATTGTTATTACTTTATTCAGTTTCATTTTACTTATCTTTATTGATTTTACATGATAATAATTACTCACAAACGTCTCTCAGTTAGACATATGACAAGTGAACTATACAACGTTTGCAAACAACACATTTATTACACATTCGAAAAACTGATTAATATTTTTATTTTATTTTCAGCACATGAAAAAGATTATGTAATGCAAATCCCAAAACAATTTATAAACTCTTACCTGTGATTGTATTTTTAACTTCTGAAATATCTGAAATATTGGAGACTAAAGCGAAATATAATGTTCTAAATTCAAACGAGATTCCATATTTATTTTTCTTTCAGAGAATTGGATTTTGTTACATGTGCATATTTAGATATATAACTATGAAGTGACTTACACGTGTGACAGCCATATTAACTGTCAATGTGCATGCAAAACGGTTATAATATTTAACGGTTTATGTTAACTGAAATTTCCTTGAAGGAACTCGTTTCAAAATTATAGCTATTCCAAATGTAGAAATTTATGCTATCACATGTGAGTGATATTATTAAAGCTTCAGAAAATGTAGAAATTATGCTACAGAAATAGAATTGCAGTAACCTTCCTAAATTCTTAAACAGAAGAAGAAACGATTGTATCGTACATTTCATGTTAAAAATTCAATACGTGCAAACGTATTGCATCATTTATGACGAAATTAAATAGTTATAAATTATTCACAGGGAAAACCAATCAACACTATTATTACGTTAGTCAAACCATGTTTGCTTATTTTTATTCATTTATTTATATAACCAGCAAGAATATACAATAGTAATTGTCACATGAATGCGATATTTAGAAGGCTATCCAGAAAGATAATTAATACTTACAAATGTCTGATATATGTCTCTCAAATATATGACAACATTAAACATTTATTGCACATGAAAAAGCTTATGCGATACAAATTATTATAGAATTTATAAACTCATACCTGTAATTATGTATATTAGACTAAACTATATTAGACATGATAAAACTTGGTTTTACCAATTATTGATCATTTCTTAAACAATTTATTTGTTTTCAGTATATTATAAATGAAAACTAATCAGCATTGTTATTACGTTATTCAGTTCTATTTCACTTATCTTGATTGATTCATTCACAAGAGTACAAAAGTGACGTTACATAAATTCGATATTTAAACAAATACCGGAACATTTTATATTCATTTATACAAATCCCAAAACAATTTATAAACTCTTTCCTGGAATTGTATTTCTAATTTCTGAAATTTCCGAGATTCCGTATTTATTTTTCTTTGAGAGAATTGGATTTTGTTACATGTGCATATTTAGATACATAACTATGAAGTGACTTACACATGTGACAGCCATATTAACTGACAATGTGCATGCAAAACTAAAATTTCCTTGAAGGAACTGGTTGCAAGATATTCCAAAAATTTATACAATTTGTTAAGATAATACTATCCAGGGCTACGTTAATATTTCATATATTCGCTACTACTTTCACCTATATCAGTATATTATTTTTTCTTTACTATTTACTATTTCTACTAAACGTTCCACAGACATGTGTGTTCTAGAATTGATATTGATCAAAAATATACACAAAATCTTGTTATCACAGCTTATGGGTAACTTATGAATATGGAATAAAATGGACCGAATCATGTGAAACAACAGGTATTCACTGAATCTTGTTATCAGAGCTTGTAGGCAGTGTTGTCACTTTTTCAAAAGTCGCCTCCGCCTCCGGGCAATTTTCCGAACGTCGCCTCCGCCTCCGCCTCCGGAGGCGGAGGCGGAGGCGCCTCCGGCTATTTTTGGTCGCCTCCGGGTCGCCTCCGACCAAAAATCGCCTAAAATGCCCATTTTAGGCATGTTTGAAAAAAATTTTCCCAAAATTTTCAAATAAAAAATTTCAAAAAATTTTTTGGCGCCAAAAATTTTTTGAAAAAATTTTTTGAAAATTTTTTGGAAAAAAATTTGTCAAAATTTGAAAAAAATTCCAAAATTTTTCTTGTTTTTGTCAAGTTTTCATTAAATTTTCGCCTGCCGGAGGCGCCTCCGGACACCCCCTGAGGCGCCTCCGGAGGCGCCTCCGGCTAATTTTGAGGGTCGCCTCCGCCTCCGGAGGCGCCTCCGAGCATCCGGAGGCGGAGGCGTGGCAACACTGCTTGTTGGTAAGCTTAGATGTATTGTGTGTATTTATATTTCATCCCAATCAATGTTAGAGAGCTGTCAATATAGAACAGTACATGACTATGAAGCAAATGAGTAATTTGAGATGATATGTGTGTGATATTATTATAGCTTCAGAAAATGTAGAAATTTATGCTACTCTATGAAATAATAATCTATCGAATAAAACAGCATTTTTATTGCCATATAGCATATAGAACTGGTCGCTGCTTGCTAGTTATAAAGCACAAATCATGTTAAATATACTAATGTTATTGAATTGTTTATTATTACTTTGCACAAATGAGAGATAAAATTAAAATATTTATTATTATTATATATAATATTAATTTCAATTTCTTGTATTACAATAAATTATTATTCCTTATACACAATACACCTTTATGGTGTAAAGTTATGTGCATATTTTCTTTTCATTATGGTTTGCATACTTACAACCTTAAGCATGCTTTCAAGTTCACTTAAAGCAAACATTCGAATTCCACGCAAATTACAAAAAGTGCAATATAACCGTTATGTAAATATGATTCTATCCTCCTATTTCAGATGAAATTAAGAGAAAACTTGTAGAACTCGTCGGTTTAAAATTATAGCTAACTATTCACATTAAATTACAGTCTTCCCTCTCTAATCCGTCACCCTCTCTAATCCGTCACCCTCTCTAATCCGTCACCCTCTCTAATCCGTCACCCTCTCTAATCCGTCACCCTCTCTAATCCGTCACCCTCCCTAATCCGACCCATTTTGGTCGAGACGGATTTTTTTGTATGGAAATTCCCTCTCTAATCCGACCCATTTTTGGGGTCAGGGCAGAAAAAAGACAAAAGGGTCCCCCCTTTTGTTTTTCAGAAATTTTCTCCGGCCGCCGCCATTGGCGGCGGCCGGAGAAAATTTCACATCCAAAATTCAAATTTTCAAGTAAAACTTTATCTAAATTTAAAATTTTCTTCAAAATTTGGCAAGCATATTTTGTGTATTTTTAACCATTTTTGCATTATTTTTGAGTTTCATCCTCTCTTACTTCTCCGCTCCAGCCAAATGGTGCCGGATTAGAGGCTTATTTATATGCAACTGGTGTGTTTTTGACCATTTTTTGCAAAGAGTTTTTAACTACAAAAATTTTCATTTTTGGACTCTTTTTTGGAAAACTTTTTAGTAAGAATAAATTATAAGCATAAGCTTAAACCTTATAAACTTAAAATTTTTGAGAGAAAATTTTTTTTAGCTAAATCGACTATCTAAGTCGTGAATAAACGTTCTAGATGGGTCCTATTTTAACTTTAAAAAATTTCCATTTTTTGGATTTAAGCAAATTTTTTATTTTCTGGGAAATTTTTTAGTTAAAATGGGATTCATCTAGAACGCTTATTCACGATTTAAATAGTCGTTCTAGTTAGGTTACTTACTTATTTTACCAGAAATTTGCTTTAAATTAAAAAAACATAGACCAAAAAACATAAAAATTTATACAGGAGAATTTTTATGCTTATTCACGCTTATAAGGCATTTTTCTTTAGTTCCCCCCCATCCTACATTTTTCGCCAAAAAATCCATAGGGGGGACCCTATTGATTGAAAAATCATTTTCTGAAAATTTGAAGAAAATCCCCCTATGGATTTTTTGGCGAAAAATCACCCTCTCTAATCCGACCCATTTTGGACGAAATGGATTTATTTGTATGGAAATTCCCTCTCTAAACCGACCCTCTCTAATCCGACACATTTTTTCAATTTATTTCTACTATCTCAACAACCATAAAACTACAAAACATTATTAAAATATAAGAATTTTATTCACAAATTTTAATGCTATATGTTCATTCCATTTGCTATTATAATGTTGCCAAATTAGCATTGCTTTACAAAAAAAGCATGTGAAAATGCTATGAAAATTATTAAGATTAAGCTACCTAAGCAACCTGATGTTAAACGCTGGACACTTATAATAAATATGTTAAAACTTAAACATTATTAACTTTATCCGATCAGTTATGCCAATGTTTAAAAGTGCAAGTTATGAGAGTGATTCCTTTCTTCGATTATTGAAGTCAATGGGAAATGGTTTAAAATCGCTAAATAATAATAAATCATTGAATATAAACTATATATGAATTCGTGACGAATTTGTTTTATCATTTTGTACTATTGGTTTGGCCGGAAATTATTGTCGGTGTTTTCAAAGTCAATTTTTATTAATCTAAAGCGGTGTTTTTCTTGAGTGTTACATACCATTCAGTAGCACATTCATTCCTCTTTCAAACCATATATAGCATGATTTACCATTACATGAAACTATTACTTTATGATTGTTCTAAGGAAGCACATCCAAAAATTGATTTTTGGTTATTTTTAGCAACTTTCAGGGATAATTTTTTTTATCTTTTGGCACTATTCTAAAAAGCGGCATCGCGGCATTTGTAGACAAGGTTTAGCTCTACAACATACTTTTTACAGAATAACTTTTGCTTTGAAATTCTGCGAGATATGACCGCTCAAAGTTGAGACATAAACTGAAAAATCGCAAAAATCGAAAGTTTCCATTTTTCTGGTGGTGTCATTCACTAAAATGGTCGTATCTCTGCAGCCATCAAACGAAAAAATGTTCTGTAAAAGGTAAGTATTACAGGGTGAGTAATAAAAAAGGTCCTCACTTCAAACTCTCCTAAAATAGCGATAATGTAGCGACATGCCGAACGGTCTTTTGAATATTCATCAGGAGACTTGTACGCGTCTAACAAAAAAAAGATCACCCCAAAATCATGTCGGAAACATAAAATTCATATTATAGCAATTCATTCATAATTATAGCAAATGTCCAACGAGAAACGCACCTCAACTATTCAACCAATTTATTCATTTTTCATGCGATTTATTATTTATTCGTCGAATTTATAACAATTTATAACTTCTTAATAACCATTTTAAGAAGAGATTTTACACAAAAGGCTCAATTTTAACCTACCGACGCGAAGCAGTCTTGTTATATGCCTGCATCGTGCTGTGCCTGACGCATGTAAGATCCTTATTGTTTGTTGCCAACATAAAAATGTTTAATTCTATACATTTACAATTACAAAATTTCAGAGAAAGAAGCACTAATCATATCAAAACTGATTAAACAAATTAAGAAGGAACTATGCCATTCAGAAAAACTGTGTTATCACTTTAAAGAACCTATATAAATTTAGTCACCTCCGTAACAATGTCTCCAACGAGACATGAGAGTGATTTTTAATTAATTATCTACTGACATTGGACGCAATGCTTCATGGAACGAATTACATGAAGTTGAATACAATATGGGGTGAAATAGTATTTTAACCTTTTACCTGATTAATTTAACTTAAAATCCGTTATTCAACTACGTTATTTCTCAAACAATGAATTAAATTTATTCAAAGATTGTTGTACATATATATTCACTACAATTGGCTTTTATATCGGTTTTCGTTATTACGTTGATGAACACAATCTGGTCATTATTGACCGGACATAAAAAAGTACATTCGACCATTACGACTGCATGAAAAATTAAAACATTGCAAAACGATTATGATTTCATTCGTGAACTTTTAAATTTATTAATTACTGCCTAGTATTATACTAGTGGTTTAATTTCATGTAAGCCAAAAAGTAATCTAACTAATAGCTATACTGTGTATTGGTAATAAAAACATGATAACACGTAATGGCGTTCTCTGCCATTGGCATTCTCTGCCATCACAGACTTTTATAATTATCATCTAAGGTTAACTAAATACAACAAAATGGTAACAATCAATGACACTGGTTTTTTTGAATGCTCTGTCTGCCACTAGCTTTATTTCTTTTTTCAAACTTAAAAAAAAAGGTTTTTGGGTTAGCGTTAATGATCTCGGCCTTCGGCCGTCTAGAAAACTGGGAGGACAGTGAAGAGTATACTATCGTCGAGCTCCTGGGTGGCATAAGCAATATATGCTTATTTAAGCATATATTGTAGACAACTTTAATCAAATGAAAGCCAAAAAAGTATTCTAATTAATAGCGTTACTGTATTTGTAATAAAAACATGAAAAACACGTGACTTTGCCATCATCGTCTTTTATAATTATCATGTCCGCCTGTGACACATATATGTTCACCAATCATGGTTGCATTAGGTGGTGGTAAATTGTTACAATACTCTTCATGAATACTGTGCTTATTCCGAATTGATTATAACCAAATTTATTATTTTCAAATTTTATTTATTACCAACCATGATGTTTTAATTAACTTAAGTGATTTTAATTTAACGATGACTATTGCTATTTCAGTAAATGGCTACTCTATTCCAAACTCTATTACTAAAATACGAGATTACAGAGTGATTTAGACTTCATGCCCATATATTATGACATGGTATAAGATAACTCATCACTGAATTTTCACTTATTAACACATGGACAGTTTTTATCTTTTATATTATTAATTTTTAAATTATTTGGTTGGCGACAAAGTTTTGTCACTCGAGGCAAGGTTTTTAAAACGAGAATGAAAATCGAGGGTCCGGAAATTTTGCCGATTTCACCTTTATAGGGATTTTTGATGCGAGGAATCCGAATTTGAGGTCAGATTTTAGTTTGTCCCGCCATGAAAATAAGAAAAAATGGCCATTTATGCTCAAAAATGGTCCAAAAATGCCCTAATAAATCTAATAAATTTTTTATTTTCCGTCCAGTCACAATATTAACATTAGCAAAATAATCTTCAACCATTACATTAGTTGTGCCATTACATGTTATAATTAAAATAATGTTTAACAACGAATTTTATCTCGCAAATATGCAAAAATGTAAAATTTATAACATATAAACTTTACTTTGCATATAATCGTATTACGTCCATAAATTTCCAATATCCCTATACGAAATTATCCGTTTAACTAATAATTATCAAACACAAAATAAACCACCTAAAATTTTAAGAGAACAATGATGATTATAAGGTATATCAACTTTCCATGTATTTAAGTAACCATAAATCATGTGTGTTACAGTATCCGTGGAATTTATACATATTTTTATTTATCCATGTAAAAGTTCAAGTTTTCTGCCGTACAATTTCATGAAGAGTCCTGCATGTTGATCCAGGTATAAAAATGTATTTAAGAATTTTACTACTTAAAAGTATTATCGAGAAGAAATTTCTTTGGACAAAATCTGCCGATTTTGATTTCAAAATAGAAATAAATATCACTATTTACAGAATTTTTATTCTAGGAATTTCGCCAAGCACCTCAACGATCCACATTCAAGCTTTCATTCCACTTCGCAGCATGTGAAGTAGAGAAAACGTGGCCTTGTATTATATTTAAATTATCCTAAATTATGTGAGTTACGGTATCAGTGGAAATATTTAATATTCGAATTAAAACTGATGCGTTATTATCCCAACTAAATGTCTTCTAATAATGTTATAATAATAACAATATAATAAAAATAATATTTGACTCAGTTAGCTGCTGGTATCACTAAAATTAATTTATAAGTTATAAATCGATTGTACATGAGTTGAAAAAGTAATTTATGCTGTGTAGATCGATTGTAAATGAATTGAAAAGTTATTTTGACGTTGAAAATTGTAAAAAAATAAAGGAACTAAAGAACAATTTGTAGGCACACCTTGTTAGGTACTGTAGTTTAGGAAATTTTTTATCTCGAGCCGTAAGTTTTTGGAAATGTAAGCTCGAAATTTATGTTATTATTTAAATCAAGAACGCGTGATACGACAAAATCTCCTCAGCTATACTGAGGAGATTTTGTCTGCCCAGAGGCACTGGCCGGGTACGCAGACACTGCAGGCTCGTAGACATCCATGAATTATACCCCATAACCAAGATATCAGCATATTCGTCTGACTGTCTAATCCATTATATCTCACCATTCCAATACCCACACAGTTATAAATTTCCTGTTCCTAACGGTTGTCGTCTTCGAATTTCCACGTATCAATTTATCTAGAAATATAGCGGGATAATTTACGTCAGCTATCATATCATGGGTTAGCTAAACTAACCTATCAATTTCTGCTAAGAGAGTTGTCTTTCATTTTTCATTTGTTGAAATCGTTTTGAAATACCTTGTTTACTGTTTATATATGTTACGGCTAAAGCTGGAAATCGGCTAATGCTAGGATTAGCCGGCTAAAGCTGGTAATTCTAGGTTTAGCCAATTTCGCCGGCTAAAGCTAGAATTACCAGCTTTAGCCGGCTAATCCTAGGATTAGCTAGCACAGGTGGCTAACGTTAGGGAAATTGTATGTTACATAAATTTTTTGGAGAAATTTTCGAATTTTTTTGTCAAAATGCTAAAATTTTTGGTGAAATTGGGCACTAAATTCGGAAAGTTTTCCCAAATTAACTGAAAATGAGGGTGAATCCTGGATTTGGGGCGTGGTCCGCGGCGCAGCCGCGGGTGGTCCGCGGCGGAGGCCGCGGGTATCCTATGGAATTTCTTTTCTAATCCCCTTTTCTAAAAATGAAAAAACAAACATTTTTGAGAATTTTAAACAAAAACAGCCCATTTTTTGGGGATTAGAAAAGAAATTCTATAGAACACCCGCGCATGATTTCATGAATTGTGCGAACATTCTCCTCACTATTTTCTGTAGGTAAACAATATAGAAATAGAGAGAGAGACCATCTCCATCTCACTATAATTTATAGATGGGATGCGCGCATTGCGTATACAGCATGTCTGCGTTAGAACGCAGTTACGATATCAAGTCATTTGGTTGACCAGAGTGGAAAACACACCCTACCGGTACTTAGAGTCTACGAGTAGTTAGAAAGTGACCCTTGATGAGAGATGCGCGCGCAGCGATGAAATTGTATACAGAGAAATAGAGTGTGTGTTTGTGTAAGTGTAACATCTCCCTGTATAACTGCCGCACGGCTCGCAAAAATTGTGCCAAAAATTGAAATGGGCGGAAATGATATTGATGCAAATCACTACCTGGATTTTCTCCAGAAACCGGGAGTGAAACCAGTCGTTGCATTGTTCGACTCAAGTCGTCATCATGTTGACAATGTACTCGATCTTCTTTCAAAGGTAATTCACATTGAGAAATTTGGGGTAAAATCAGTCCTAATCATTCTTATTCTATGAATAATGAGGAAAGTAAAAATATTTATTTCAGTATAAATTATCAAGAAATGCAATAACGGAAAAAGTATAAAACAATTATTGCGGAAATTCCGACGCTTATATATTCTCTGTAAGACTTTTCTTTAGGTCTTCTCATCTGCCACTGTACCAAATGCGTTCAAAATTGTGTTTCGAAACTATAAGTCCTGCCAACCTTTAACTGAATTCCGTGAAACCAACAAGACCAAGGCGAAAAATTGGAACTGAAGAGAGAAGTACCAATCGAATATCAACATCATGTGTTTTTGAAAAATTTTACGCAGTCTTTGAATTTACGCAGTCTACGAACCGTGAGATACCATTGACTGAGTTATGTGAAACGAACAAAATATCTGACGAAAAATTGGAACTGAAGAAAGGATTACCAATCGAGTTTCAACATCGTCTTTTGAAGGGTTGCGGATACTATACACTGGAACGATCTAGAATCTGAATTGGAATACTTTACCCATCTTTTGGGATACTTTTCTTCGTATTATTTTATTATTGTGCTTTTTATATTATAAAACCTTTTGATGGAAATATTTTCATGCTAGTCTTTTTTCCAGCGCCTTCTTGGAAAAAAAACCTAGGTACCGCTCCATCACCTAGGTACCGCCCCATCTCCCCAAATTTCCTCATGGTTGAAACGTTTTCAGCGTTGTCTTTTCTTAAAATTTGCCAACCAATTTACCTTTCATTCTCTAATCTTCGGCATGTACTTTTGATGCCACGTTCTATTGCAATTTGTACAATTATATGTCAAAAATATTTAACTGCGGATAAGGAAATTTTATTGACATTTCATTCTGTAATCTTAGAGAGGCATTTTTGATGCTAACAAAGAACAATCTGTCAAAAATAATCAGCGTGAGAAACATCGGTTTTGTATAAATAATCGAATCAATTGGAGCTGAAGAAAGGGATACCAATCGAATATCAGCATCGTTTTTCACAGTATCGCGAATATTACACGTTGGAATAATAACGTTCCTTTTATATAAATAATCGAATCAAATCTGCATTTGACATTTTTTAATCATCTTCAAATTCTTTAGTTTACATTTCAATATTGTACTCAGTCATTTTTATGTGCGAATCATTTGCTAGTGTGAACATTAATATTACCGTTTTTTTTGTAAAAAGGACATCATCGACCCAATTTTATTTTCCTTTACCTTCCCTTCACTTTTATTTTACATAGTTTTACTTAATACGAAAACATATACCGCTTAAAAATTGTGACCAACCTTTGTCTGAACTATTAGTGAAACAAACGGCAAGTATCGAACTGAAATAAAGTAAAATGGGTATCGTTTAAAGCAGTTTCAAAATTAGGTAAGCATCAGGGTTCAACCGGTCGGACAAAAAGCCGTGCCGGATATCGGTTGCAGCCTTGGTAGACATCCGCTTCTGATTGTTAGCTTAATCTTATTTGTTTTTGACTTCAGATTTTCTATTGATTCGAAGAATGTCCAATTCGAAACCTGTGGCACCGTTCGTTTTTGATGTGCTGTGTTATTTGAATCGAGACCAATTGGAGCGTTTCTCGATCGTTTGTCGCTCTCTGAAGAATATTATCGAGCGATATTTTCACTCAAAACCACATCGCATTTTTGATCGGTTGTACATCAGTCGAGGGAAGTATGCTTTGTCGCACAATGGAATCCAATGGCATCCAAACCGAGATGATTACAGCGTGCAGCAGTTTCTAGGTAATTATTTCATACTTTTCCAGGAGGCGGAGATAGTATGGTATTTTTTGCTGTTCTTAGGTAAAATCTAATTGCAGACCTTAAATCATCTTATATCGAATCTCAATATAAGCAACAATTCCATTATGGACAACTTGGATTATAATGGAGGTGTTGCTTATATCGAAAGTTGGCAGTATTAAAAAGTGTAAATTGGTAAAAATTTTCTCAAAATTCAATATGTTCTTATGGACATTTTTGTTTTTACTTTTACTCTTTACTTTCTCGCATGATTATCAAATCTTTATTAAAGAGAAGAAAAGTTAAAAGAAAGTATTTCAGATGGTCAGGAATGCAGCAGTGTATTGAATATTTCTAGTATCCTCAGGTATTACTCATTTGCCGAAATGCTTCCATATTTGGGTCCGAACATCCGTATAAAGAATATTTTCATACACGTAGCTGCTTCCGCATACAATCCGGATCATATCGCGGAAATGGAGTCCATAACATATCTCTGGAGCGATGGCAGAATTGAGATTTGGGATATTGATGGATGCGGTAAACGAATTGCTGCCGAAGACTTTCTGCCTATTCTCAATTCGCCGACAATCCTGCAGTGTCGAGAATTGATGATGATCAATGCGGATTTTTCATTCAAAAATTACAATGTTCTATATTCTGTGAAAGTTATTGAAATTGATCACACCACAGGAGACATTGATGCAAATCACTACCTGGATTTTCTGGAGAAACCGGGAGTGAAACCAGTCGTCGCATTGTACGATTTTAGTCGCCGTAATGTCGATAATGTACTAGATCTTCTTTCCGAGGTAATTTCCATTGATAAATTTTGGTTAAAGTCATTTTAGGTTTACCTTCTCTTTAGGTCTTCAGATTATTTAAATCATAATCATTCTTATTCTATGAATAACGAGCAAAGTAAATAATATTTAACTATAAATTATCAGGAAATGCAAACACGGCAAAATACAAAACAAATATTATTGCGGAAATTCCGACGCTTCTCTGTAAGATTTTTCTTTAGGACTTCTCGTCTGCCACTGTGCCAAACGCGTTCAAAATTGTATTTGAAAGGTATAAAATCTACCAACCTTTAACTGAATTCCGTGAAACAAACAATACTTCTGGCGAAAAATTGGAACTGAAGAAAGGAGCACCAGTCGAATATCAACATCGTTTTTTTAAGGATAACAAATATTGGACGTTAGAACGAGCTAAAATCTGAGTTGGAATGCTTGTCTTCGTATTATTTTATTATTGCGCTTTTTGTTTTATAAAATCTTTTGATAAAAAATATTTTCGTACATTGGGCGCCGTGTAAAGTGACTGTTATTTGAATGGTTTTTTCACGTGTTTGGAATTGTTAGTTTGGAATTGTTAGGTATCCACTTCTGATTGTTAGCTTAATCTTATTTGTTTAAATCAAATTATCGAGGTACCCCCGGGGTACGAAAAAAAATTTTTATGAAAAAAATTTTTTTTTTGGAAATTGGGTTTTCGATGGTGCTGAATCCGAATCCGGGGTCAAAAAAATGTCCGGGGTACCCCGGGGTACGAAAAAAAATTTTTTGAAAAAAATTTTTTTGCTCTAAAAACTCATTTTTCCAGCTGCTTGAGGGCCGAAGGCCCGAAATAGTCTCATGCTGCTCTACTCCCGAACAACCCTTACTCCCGAACAACAGCCGAGGGCATACTGATGGCGGTGCGCGAAGCGCCGCGGATGCACGCTAACCGTGTACAAGAGTAAAATGTGCCGCGAAGCGCCATATTTTACTCTTGTTTATAACTAATCAGATAAAATTGATCACTGACTTATCCCAAGATCGGATCACCCGAATTGTGAAGATAAAGCGTTTCAGCAGTCTCAAAATTGGGTGGGCACTGGATATTAAGCATTCTTATTAGTCTCTCTATTCTCCATGATGCGTCCCATTCAATGAGATTTGCTTCCCAACCAATGACATTTCATTCTGTAATCTTTGATAAGCACTTTTGATGATAACAAAGATCAATCTGTCAAAAATAATCAGTCTATATCCTTTTATATAAATATTCGACTCAATACACAGTTGACATATTTGGATCTATATTTTTGTTTTCATTTGATTTTTTTATTTGGATCAATGTTGCAGTCAGTCATTTTTATGTACAAACCATTGTTAGGTTAAAAATTAAGATTGTTACAGCTGGTATTCAATGTAAGACTATCATCTGTATTTTTGAATTTTAAAAGTAGTTAACTTTTTGTTCAATCTTAACTAATATTTCCACATTTTTAGAAATTTTTTATCGATTCAAATAATGTCCTAACTAAAACCAAATAGTATCCGCTCTGGTTATTAGAGTAATCAATCTAATAGTATTGATTGTTAGAAAATTAATCAGAGATTGGATTTGTAGCTTTTTCGAGAATGGTTTTTGGGCAGTGTTAAAACATGAGCGATAACGAATGTGAGTGGTCATGCCATCGCATAAAACTAATCCAAATTTTGTCATTTTCTGGATTATATTACTCTAAAATTTTTAAACTCATCCACAAAATGAAGTCCAATTATACGATAAAATGTGACATCATTATAATGCGCATACGTCATTGATGTAGTGTTGTGTGTAACATAAAATAACAGTAATAACGAAAATCAATAATCAAGCCATTCCATCGATTCCAAGATTTCGATTAGCCAGTGCCTATCCATTGTATTTGTCAAAGACAATAACATCAGATTTATGCCCAAAACAGTGAAAAAATACCCCAAAATTGCTCCAAAAATTCTATGCTCTACAAATTTTATGCCGATATCGGCATTTGTCGTTCACAATTTTTGATAGGTACTGATTTTAGTTACTGAGCTTACCATTTGCCGATAAAACAGATTTGATAGGTACTCGCACTAGCATACGGTAATTGAATTTGATGAGGCTCCCCGTGATAGACACATGTTTATACAATCAATAACGTTTTTATTTATAACTAATCAGATAAAATTGATCACTGACTTATCCCAAGATCGGATCACCCGAATTGTGAAGATAAAGCGTTTCAGCAGTCTCAAAATTGGGCGGGCACTGGATATTAAGCATTCTTATTAGTCTCTCTATTCTCCATGATGCGTCCCATTCAATGAGATTTGCTTCCCAACCAATGACATTTCATTCTGTAATCTTTGATAAGCACTTTTGATGATAACAAAGATCAATCTGTCAAAAATATATATCCTTTTATATAAATACTAGGCAGCGTGCGCAGCATGACGTTTCATTCTCCAATCTTTGATGTCAAGTTCTATTGCAATATTTCCAAGTATATGTCAAACATGTTTAACTGCGGATCAAGAAATTTCATTGACATTTCATTCTGTAATCTTAGAGAGGCATTTTTGATGCTAACAAAGATCAATCTGTCAAAAATAATCAGCGTGAGAAACATTGGTTTTATATAAATAATCGAATCAAATCCGCGTTTGACATTTTTTAGTCGTCTCCAAAAAGGACACTATCGACCAAATTTTATTTTCCTCAACCTTCCCTTTATTTTTATTGTACATAGTTTTACTTAATACGAAAACATATACCGCTTAAAAATTCTGACCAACCTTTGTCTGAACTATTAGTGAAACAAACGGCATGTAGGGAATTGAAAAATAAAAATGGTATCGTTTAAAGCAGTTTCAAAATTAGGTATGCATCCGGGCTGCTACCGGTCGGACAAAAAGCCGGGCCGGATATCGGTTGCAGCCTTGGTAGACATCCGCTTCTGATTGTTAACTTAATCTTATTTGTTTTTGATTTCAGATTTTCTATTGATTCGAAGAATGTCCAATTCAAAACCTGTGGCACCGTTCGTTTTCGATGTGCTGTGTTATTTGAATCGAGATCAATTGGAGCGTTTCTCGATCGTTTGTCGCTCTCTGAAGAATATTATTGCGCGATATTTCCACTCAAAACCATTTCGTGTTTTTGATCGGTTGTACATCAGTCTAGGGAAGTAACACCTAACAAAAAAAATCGGCACAACGGTTTTTTTATGAAAAAAATTTTTTTAACAAAGCAACAAAACGAAATGTATATCATATATGGTGGACACAGGTGTCTAGTAACTACTTACAATTTACTCTTTTTCGACGATCCCATTTCTGCGGATTTTGTCAATTCTTTTCTTGGTACCCTCGGCGAGGTGCTGTACAAGGTTTGACCAGGTGTGTCTGCAGAAATCTTCCAATATTTTTGTTAACATGCATTCTGCCTTGCAAACTCTTATATGCAAAATAAACTAGACAAAATTCTGAACACTATAGCGAAACCCGGATATTATTTAGGCAGTTTTTATGGATTTTAGAGCTGATTTTGTAAAAGTCCGATTTTGAAAAATGTCGATTTTGGAGAAAATCGGTATTCTTGGGCTGACATTTGACTGCAGATAACTCTAAAATCCACAAAACCCGGCTAAATAATGTCTGGTTTTCGATATAATGTTCCAAATTTTGTCTAGTTTCATCCATGTATAAGATTGTGCAAGAAGAAGATCCCTTTTTTGACAATTTGACAATTTCCGCAGGCACACCTGGTCAAAATGTTTTGATCTCGGCCAAAAATTAAAAACATCGAATTTTTGGCATTCCAGAGCAGTACCGGACAAATTCTCATGCTGGGAACCTGGCTGAGGCTCTCTACTGTATTACTGCTTTTACAGCTCCGCCGAAGCTCTAACTTAGGCGGAGATCGTATTATGTCAACGTTCGGAGCTAACTTTTTGGAATAGAGCTTGTACACGCGGGCCCTCAGTGCATCTTCTTTAGTGGCCATTTTTCTAAATTTAATCAATCAATATGAATTAACGCTAATTATCATCAAATAGTAGACGGAGTCTCCTACATTTATTATAGGAAGCGGGAGACGGAATGCCAAACTTTTGTTTGACGGCGGTCATTTGAACGTTGTGCCGATTTTTTTTTGTTAGGTGTTATGCTTTGTCGCACAATGGAATCCAATGGCATCCAAACCGGGATGATTACAGCGCGCAGCAGTTTTTTGGTAATCGTTTCGTAACTTTTCCAGAAGGCGTTGATAGTATGGTATTTTTTGCTGTTCTTAGGTATTCTCTAACTGTAGACTTTAAAGCAAATAGATAAGAGCCTAGTTACCAGTTAGCAGTTTTTAGGTAATACAATAAACTATTCGTTATAATCACACAAGTTTTCAACATTTTCCAACCAATTCTATAAAAATTAGGCCAGTTTTTCGGTCGCGATGTTTTGGTAAAATTAGGCATGTTTTTTTCAACTACTTTAGTTTTTTGCAAAGTATTTTTCGTGAAGGAAATGCCATTTTTGCAAAACTATGTAAATAATAATACTAGGAAAAATTCAATAAAGTGCTGAAATGTAGACAATTTGAAAGACGTAGATATTTGCATATTTACTTGTGTAGTAATAAGAAAGTCAAAAGAAAGTATTTCAGGTGGGCAGAGATGCAGAAGCATAGTAAGTTATAGTTGCTCAGAATATTCGTTCTGCTACAGCTATTACTCATTCGCCGAAATGCTTCCATATTTGGGTCCAAACATCCGCATAAAGAATATTTACATACGCGTAGCTGCTTCCGCATACAATCCGGATCATATCTCGGAAATGGAGTCAATAACATATCTCTGGAGCGACGGCAGAATTGAGATTTGGGATATTGATGGATACGGTAAACGAATTGCTGCCGAAGACTTTCTGCCTATTCTCAATTCGCCGACAATCCTGCAGTGTCGAGAATTGAGAATGATCAATGCGGATTTTCCGTTCAAATATTACAACGTTCTGTATTCTGTGAACGTTTTTGAAATTGCTTGCACCACAGGAGATATTGATGCAAATCACTACCTGGATTTTCTGGAGAAACCGGGAGTGAAACCAGTCGTCGCATTGTACGATTTTAGTCGCCATCATATCGACAACGTACTCGATCTTCTTTCCAAGGTAATTTACATTGATAAATTTTGGTTAAAGTCATTTTAGGTTTACCTTCTCTTTAGGTCTTCAGATTATTTAAATCATAATCATTCTTATTCTATGAATAACGAGCAAAGTAAATAATATTTAACTATAAATTATCAGGAAATGCAAACACGGCAAAATACAAAACAAATATTATTGCGGAAATTCCGACGCTTCTCTGTAAGATTTTTCTTTAGGACTTCTCGTCTGCCACTGTGCCAAACGCGTTCAAAATTGTATTTGCACAGTATAAAACCCGCCAACCTTTAACTGAATTCCGTGAAACGAACAAGATATCTGGCGAAAAATTGGAGCTGAAGAAAGGGATACCAGTCGAATATCAACATCGTTTTTTTAAGGATAACAAATATTGGACGTTAGAACGAGCTAAAATCTGAGTTGGAATACTTGTCTTCGTATTATTTTATTATTGCGCTTTTTGTTTTATAAAATCTTTTGATAAAAAATATTTTCGTACATTGGGCGCCGTGTAAAGTGACTGTTATTTGAATGAAGTTTTTTCACGTGTTTGGAATTGTTAGTTTGGAATTGTTAGGTATCCACTTCTGATTGTTCTCTTTAGGTCTTCAGATTATTTAAATCATAATCATTCTTATTCTATGAATAACGAGCAAAGTAAATAATATTTAACTATAAATTATCAGGAAATGCAAAAACGGCAAAATACAAAACAAATATTATTGCGGAAATTCCGACGCTTCTCTGTAAGATTTTTCTTTAGGCCTTCTCATATGCCACTGTGCCAAACGCGTTCAAAATTGTATTTGAAAGGTAAAAATCTACCAACTTTAACCGAGTTCCGTGAAACTAACAAGATTTCTGGCGAAACATTGGAACTGAAGAAAGGAATACCAGCAGAATATCGACATCGTCTTTTAAAGGATAACAAATATTGGACGTTAGAACGAGCTAAAATCTGAGTTGGAATACTTGTCTTCGTATTATTTTATTATTGCGCTTTTTGTTTTATAAAATCTTTTGATAAAAAATATTTTCGTACATTGGGCGCTGTGTAAAGTGACTGTTATTTGAATGGTTTTTTCACGCGTTTGGAATACTTTTCTTTCTGTTACTTTTATTGTTGTTCTGTCCTTCGGGACTGTTCCAAGTTCCCTCACAATCCAAGGGGACGGTCCGGCGCTCCGCGCCGGACCACAGAACTCAGTATGCCCTCAGTGGCTTTGTCAGTGAGACTTGCGGCCTTCGGCCGCTCGAACTAAGTTTCCGTGCTTTATCCTAAGGTCCAGTCCCCAGGTCCAGTCCAGTTGCACGGAATTAAAAAAATTTTTTCAAAAACATTTTTGAAAAAAAATGCCCCGTATAATTTTTGGCCTCAGATTCTGATTCAGCATCATCGAAAACCCCCGGGCGCAAAAAAATAGCATCCGATACGGCAAAATTCCTTAAAAAAATAATTTTGAAAAATTTCGTACCCCAGGGGTGCCCCGGATAATGGAGTGCCCCGAGCTACCAGATGACATTTCAAGCTCCAAACTAAAATCTACAAAAGGACTGAGAATTTGGAAATCGGAAACTGAAATTGGTGGCCGACATGGGGTTATTTCGTTGAATGCTTTATTATGTTGGATCATTTCGGCAATTCAAACATTATTTGTTCTTATATTAAAATACATTTATTTACGGCACGATTTTATTTCGAAACGGCAGGCCTCTGACGGACAGAGCCAGAAGTGACATCAACAAATGAGTAAAGTACCATGTCTATTTTGGCGCGAATTCAAATTATAAAATGCGGATTTGACAAATTTTCGACATTTGCCTCGCTGAGAGCCACCAAATGACATAACCGGCAAGCCAGGAACTAAAACCTACATGACGGAGAATTTGCGGTTTAGTATTTGGGAATTGGAAACAGCAAACGTGCGTATGTATTTATCTACTCATGAATATTGTTTTGATTGCTCTCAGTTATAATTAAACATAAAGTTAGATGTGTACATTTTGCACAAGCTTCCACGTATAGGTTCAGTAAAGTTTAAGCACGCCAAGTTAAACAAATACTACTATATTGGCTTTCATTTGACGCCTCTAAACCGTTCATTCGATTCCCAAAACATTAAATTATTTTTGATGTTTAATATATTTTGTTTTTTATCCTTATAAATTGACCAATTAACTAAACTATTTTTGTTAACAAACACTATGGATTTTTTTTGCTGAAAACGTAATTTTAAATAATATTATCAGTAAAATGTCGGTCTATGTTTCATATTTAGTGCTATCAATCTGCCAACATATATGAGGTAGAAACTCACGTAGCGCACACTATTTTTTCTATGACAAAATCACATACAACGCTAACTTCCAGGTATATCAATAATTCATTCCAAAAATTACATAAATCACGTACAATTACATACAATACTGCCATGATATTGTCCTAATGATATTGTCCTAAATACTTCCATGATACTGTCTTATTTCTTTCTCATGTTAGTGCGAATTTATTTGCCTTTGAGAATAAATCATTCAATTCAAAAGAAGACTATAGTTTACGCAAGTACGGCGACAAGGACAAAAATATGGTACTGTAAGAACAATCTCGATATTGTAATTTAGGTCCTTGCTCATTTGGGTATAAAGTTTGAATTCTGAGATAACTCGACAAAATTTTCCATTCCAGTCCATTTAGGATGCACCACTTCGCATTTCTCCCCATCTGTCGGTTATTTCGCCGGATCCAGAGTCGTTTGTTTGTCATTTTTATCTCCTGCTCCACCTGCCTCAATCTCGTTTTCGTCATCTTCCTTGCTTTCTTGACCTTCTTTTTCCTCGTTTTCATCCACAATAAGATTTTTCGCGATATCATTTTCCTCGAGAACGTCTTTCTTGCTGACCAATAAGCTGCTTGCTTTTTCAAAAGTGCGCGTTAACGCTCCCTGGATCTGGTCTTTAATCAACGGGCCAACAATGAAAATATATGTGCGTTCAAACACGACTTTGCTAAGCATACCCACCCTTTGGACTTTGGTTTTTCTGTAATTATATCTGTAGACTTTCCAAGTGAATCTTTTTCCTTCGGGGATCTTGATGTGATTTGACATTTCATGAACGGTCATGGATTTCCCTGCTATAGTGAATATACGCTGCGGATCGCCTAACACTTCACCGTTAACGTCCTCTTTCACTAACGCTTTTGCTGTTCCTAAATGGTATAATAACCGCACATTAGATACGAACAAGAAGGAGAAACCCGCGGCCGTTGGAATGTGAGGGAACTTAGAACATATACTCCCGAAAAACCTTACATATTTTTAATCAGACTCCCATAGGGAGTCCCTGAAGCTAGTTTGAAATATGTCAACGGATTCGGATTCAGCATATCCGAAAGCCCCTGGATACCAATTTTCAGCTTCTTAGACGCATTGATATGAAAAATCACATTTTCCGCAAAAAAGTGGCTTTTTGGCATAAAAAATTTAAAAAATGTCCACTTCAAAAAATGTAAAAAGCAAAGATGTACGTCATAGCCTTAAAAATTTTATAAAAAAGAATTGGAATTTTTTCATCTCACAAAACCCTTGTAAATCGAAAAATTCATTTTGGCGCGAATTCAAATATTTAAAAAAATCATTTCATGTTTTTGTCGACATCAGAATTTCATGAGAGTCATGTAAAAAAAGATCGTGAAAAACTAACATGAGTTATGAACCTGTCATATAGACATAGGCGTAATACTTAAAAGAAGGGATTTCGCCAATTAAAGTGAACATGGGTAAAATGAGTTAAAACAGGCTAAACATGCGTAAATACAATACAGTACATAGGTAAACTAAAATTTAAAAACAAAATCCTACAAGTAAGCTAGAGCAATACTTCCTGACTGTGTCGGCGGACATTGTCAGGAAGTTTTTGTCACTCCGTCCCCCTTTTTTGAGGGGCCAGACCCAATTTTTGTCTGTCAAGTCGATTTTTACCAGTGCAAATTCTCTGTCTGTCCAAAATTTTCGGAAAGTCGATTCTTAAGGGTGCTTTTTTCCGAGGGCATACTGATAGAGTCCTGTGGTCGGGCGCGGAGCGCCCGACCCTCCCCCTTGGAATGTGAGGGAACTTAGAACCTATACTCCCGAACAACCCTATATATTTTCAACCAGACTCCCGTAGGGAGTCCCTGCCGCTAGTACTATTACAATATACAAGTCACTAAATATTTTTCTCAATGACACTTGGCTGTATTGACATAAATTATATTTAAAAATGATCAAAAATATCCGGTATTTTAAGCTGTACCTCTAAAAATAACAAACCTTTTCGCACAAAAATGATATCAGGCCAAGTGGAGGGATACCGAGTGTTTTCACCAACTCTTATCCGTCTGTTATTCCTTGCGTTATAAGCAATCGATTGCAAGTTTTTACTTTCGCCCGGATATTCTTTCAATAATAATTTCCGCATATTTGACAGCGTAGTACTACCACCCTTATAAGTTGAATATGTAACATGACCAAGGAATGCGTCGTCGTAAACAGAGTCCTTTAAGAAAGCCGTCACTCCTGAATCCACTTGATAAGTTGTTTTAAAAATTATTACTGGATTTTGTCAGATTACATTTTCGTAAAATAGGTTCTACGGGATGTCCGTAGAAATACAAATCCAGGGTCAATAGCATGTTCTTTTATATGCAAAATATTTCATCCGGTACCCTCAAATTTGCGGGACGGCTGGGCGGTCGGATCGGATCAAAAATATCCGGTTGTTGGTGATTCGGATTTTTTACCAGTTTCCAATCGGATCTAAGCACCCCTAAGAATGCATTCAACGTGTAATTATTCTTGAAACATGAGGAGAGGATAATTTTTCTCTAACATTCCTACATTTGGTATAGAAAATTGGATGGGAAATATCGGGATCGGATCGGATTCAGAAAAAGTGAATTGACGAGAAAAAGTACCAGCACTGCTGCGGACCCTTTGAAAAACGCATTTTTTTCGTTTTTTTACTAATAAAACGAATCTGCTGAGTTCTTTATTTAAATACTAATAATAATAATCACCTGCGTTTACATTATTGCACTCTTGACTCAAAAGCGCCATGAGTGTCGTCAACAACAACATAATCACGTTAGAATTCATTGAATAGGTATAAATGTTGCAGTCCATCTTGAAAATCAGTCCATCTTGTTACAGACTAGTCCATCTTGTTACGGACTAGTCCATCTTGTTACGGACTGAAATTTCAGTCCATCTTGTTACGGACTAGTCCATCTTGTTACAGACTAGTCCATCCTGTTACGGACTAGTCCATCTTGTTACGGACTAGTCCATCTTGTTACGGACTAGTCCATCTTGACACAAATTACAAATATATCACATTTACAAATATCATTCCATAATATCAAATATTTCCTTGAACATTATCATCAACTATTGATTCAATGAATAATATATTTTGAATTGAATGTAACGGATAAAATGGATTGAGAAGGCAGAAAACGACGAGCCGCTGGAGAAGTCAAACAGTCCATCCCCTGCGAGATCCAGAAGCCAATCCCCTGCAAGATCCAGCCCATCATCCCAAGCGAGCGACTCAATAACTCGACTGCAGCAGATGAGCCAAGGGACTTGGAAGGATGTCAGTTTTGAAGAAGAGGAATATGGCGCAGTACTCGAAGAGGAGGACCAACTAAACCGACTCCATTTCCAGCGAGAACAAGAAAGGGAAGGCGCCAGGAAACAACAGAAGAGACAAGCCGAGCAAATGCTTCAAGAATCAGCGAAAAGGTTTGTCAATTTTCAAAATTGGCTGTTTTTGGAAAAAAAATTGAAGAAAGCTTGGAAAATTCGGGATGCGAAAACCGATCCGCGCAATTTGCTTGGTGTTGTTATGGAAGAAGAGGACGGCTTCTATCGCATCGGGACTGACGACGGAATTCTCAGCCAACAATACTCTCGCAACCAAATCGAGCCAAGTTCATCACAATTCGTCTCCAAGGAAAACGTCCCGGACAAGGAAATTTCGCTACGCACTGCAGTGGGAGCTGATTCGCTCAGTGGCGGTCAAGGACATAAGCATTGCAATTGCTTGCAAGGATGTAAAACTGGAAAGTGCAACTGCCGGTCTCTTGGACGCCTCTGCAACAGTCGATGCCACAATAGCACCAGTTGCAAAAACAAATAATTTATTGTTCATATTGTTTTCATGTAAAAAATTGCTTATAGGAAATAAAATTTTACTAGGTTTTACTCCAAAATTGTGATGAAGTCGTAATGTTATTATATTATGGCATATTTAATCAAAATTGTACTAATATTAGTAAAATGGGTTTATTTATAATTTGTGTCAAGATGGACTAGTCTGTAACAAGATGGACTGAAATTTCAGTCCGTAACAAGATGGACTAGTCTGTAACAAGATGGACTGATTTTCAAGATGGACTGCAACATAAATATTTTCTCAATGCAATCTATTTGCAAACATATTATTTCATACGTAATCATTTACAGACATGGTACGCGCCAAAACCAAATATGGTCTTCAAAATTTTTCTTGCCGAATTGGACTAATTAAACGAATTCGGGTTATTCGATAGAAGAGATAAAGGAAGAAAACAAACATATAAGTAATTGTTAAGGACTTATATTGGGCCATACCAATAGAAATTGCGTTTTCCTATTTGTAAACAACTCCCATCTAGCGAAAAAAAAACTTTTGAAATCCTGGAAAACACTTTTTCTGGTCAATTTTGATGCGCTGAGCACGAATCTGAAGTTAGTTTTTTGTTGAGTCTCAAAAAATGTTTTTTCCTAGTCAATACTTTGGATTTGGATGCATATACCGTAAATTCAGTCAGATCGTGGCGGGACCCAGTCTGTTTAACTCGCTAGATGGGAGTTGTTTGCAAATAGGAAAACGCAATTTCAATTGGTATGGCCCAATATATATTTTAGTGGATAAAATTGGTTAAATTTTGAAGGAAATATTATGAAAGAGTATATTAAAAGACATAAGTTGAATGAAGGCTGACTTCATTGTTTCGACTATAATCTCTGACAATGATATTCTGTTGCAAAAGTATAAGTCCAAAATAGGGCATCTCTCCTTCGGAGGAATCCCAATTGAGCTGTATGCACAAAGGTACGTCACTTTAACAGGAGAAATTTTGAAGAAAAAAGTGTTTATTCGCGTAGAGATATCTTATTTTTTGAAAATTCCAAAGTTTAAGGATTGTATGGAATAAAGGTTCAAAATGCTAAATTTTTGGACTCCGAACAATGCCAGCGATCATGCTACCGACAGTAAGAGTGAAACTAGGAAATAAATAAGAAAATATGAGAAAGAATGAAAATTTTTGCCTTGATGCTATGAAAATTTTTGGAGGGTTATAAATTTTATTGTAAAATAAAAAATAATACAGTTATTATCAAATGTAAATAGTAGCAAGGAGACGGTATGTGAAAGTAAATTTTAGTTTACTTTTATTCGCGCTTTAGGAGAAGTTTATAGGTTAGCTTTGGCGTCGGTATTATTCATATTTCAAAGCTAAGTTTGATTGTTCGAAGAGAGCAGAATTACATAAAAGGTATTATGCCAAACTCCTATGATAAATATCGGAATCAGTGGGATCGAAAATTTATAAAATTACGAAAACTGTAAGATACTGAATATAAATAGACTGAATGACATTTTTAGTAAAGCAATTCGGCGATTAGTTGAACAACTAGCTAAAAACACACAAAATGATGTCCGAAATGATCGAAAATGGAAAAGGTGCGACAGGGAGGCAGGTAAAGTTTACGTCTGTAAAGCTTCTATGGACAAATGTAGCAAAGTAAAACTGTAGGGCAACCTAATTGACCAGGCTATTATATATTATAAACTATCATACTAAACACTTGATTAACCATGAACGCCCTAAGATTCAATCTAACATAAAACTATTCGGTAAGTATATTTTATTCACAAGAAAATGTGAAAAAATGATTAAATATCTACAAAGAAAATCTGAACAAATAGGTTTAAGCGTAAAACCGGGTAAGTTTAACCATATACTAAAGTTTTTATGAATACTAACTTGAACTTGGTGAAAATTTTGTCAGTCTTTCGCGGCGTCTGAATTTTGTATATATTTTAACCGAAAATAAAATAAAATTTGATCAATGTGCCTGTGCCCATTTTCTTGGGCACGAAAGCACAAGAAAAGGCTGCGAGCGATTGGTCTGACTCTCTCCATTTCTCTTTGTATTTCTTTTCTCTGTAGAGCCCAGACTCAGTCTCAAATTTTGTGTACGTAGGGCCCAAGAGTGGTTACCTCCCAACTTGGGGGCCAATCAACGCCTCTTCAATTTGGACCAAATTCTCCTTCCTTGTCACGGGACCATTCACAGTGAATATTACTGTCTTTTTCGAAGAAATGAAGTGAAAAGGGAAGTTAAGTTTTGCATTGTGCCTCTCAAAATTTGAATCAATTTCGAAGGGAGCGTTCTCGCTCGGAGCCATTTCTCGTGCTTGTGTGCACAAGCACTTTGATCAGAATTTTATTTTATTTTTGTTTAAAATATAGACGAAATTTAGACGCCAAAATTTAACATATATTTTTCTTATCTAAACCTAAACCGACTATGTACCAAGCAGAACACGAATCCTCCATGGGTTTAGACACAATAACCAAACTATACAGACTCATGGGGCATCAGCCCAACCTGGGGGAGAGGGAAGGGGGAAGCTCAGGCTCAAATTTTGTGTGCATACGGGCACATGAGTCTGTATAGTTCGGTTATTGTGTCTAAGTGTATAGGTGTCTAAGCACAAAAAAAGCTGCGAGTGAGAACGCTCCAACCGAAATTGATTCAAAATTTCTCTTCTATTTTCTCTTCCTCTATCCGAAAAAGATAATAATTCTCGCTGTGAACATTTCGCTTCCATTCAAAACAAAAAGCTTGAGACTTTGCTCAGTTTACTTTTCCTTTTCGCAAAAATTTCATTTACGGTTTAACCAACAAGAGAATCAGGTTCGAGTTACAATAGCGCCATATTTACTGAAACAGAGTGATGAAATTGTCTTTTTCGGGGTATTTTTTACTATTCATTTTACAATTACCATTTATTTGCACTGGCAGAATGTTCATTCAAATTGCCGTTACATTATTTTGAGCTGCCCCTTTGAAGTGTTCTTATAAATTATTTCGGCTTTCATTTGTTATCGCTAATAGAGTTAAATTAAAAATAATTATTGCAGTTATAGTAATTATAGTAATAATTAAGCAACATCGCGCTGATCAATGGCAGAAAGTCGCATAAATTATGCTCCTCAAACGCCAAAATCCGTTTTACCGCATTCGTGAACCAAAAGCACGAAAATATGAGCATCTTCGTTATTTCTCTAGGCGCTGAGGACGTGGTGGCGAATGGGTTGAAGAAGCGTTGGAGCGTCTAAAACTAATACTCTTGAGAGAACATTTACAGTGTTTAAAAAAATTTTGGTAAAATATTTTGCGACTGATTCTTTCAGACCGATCGGTCAGGTCTGGGATATACTATAGTTCGGGGTGGGTATAGTCGAAATCGACTCATCTCGACGGACTTCCGAGGGGAAACTAGGCTATTAGAGTTGTGTTTTTCGGAAATCGAGGACATTCAAGATCTTGATGGCTAATATCCCATATTGTCCCACTCCGTTTTTTGAGGTGTAATTCGTCTTCACTGGCTGAGAGCTGTCGAATGAGCTGTTACTTACCCCAAAATGGAATAGAATGCGAATAAACGCATTTCAGGAGAATTTTTATAATACCTCATCTTCGACGTTTCTAACCTCGTCCATTCGCGAAAAACCTGTGTCGTCCTGATCCAGCAAGGTCGGGGTCACTGAGCTCGGATTTATTGACTGACTTGTCTCTTTTATGGATTCACTTGTTTCAGCATAGTCTAAACATTCATGTCTTTAGCTCAGTATCGTTTTCTGAACATCCTTTACCGTTACATTCTGTTATCCTTAAAGTTGAACTAGTCTCATCGACCTGTGTGATGTTTTTATAAAACTTTTCCGTGACATTTCTTCGCATGCAAATAGCAAATGGGTGCACGATTCCATCAAGTACCTGCTCTTCATATGAGCAATTGCCAGGAATGTAACTTTTAGACCATTTGAGATAATCAAACCACAACAAACTGTGCCATTCACCGTCGTGGAATTTTGCAAATACAGTGAAGTTGGAGTGCGCCGTTATTGGGATGTTTATAGAATGACCATAGCAAATTAACCTGAATTTTTGAAATTGTACCTTGATTTGCAACTTTTTAGCACACGTTTTTTGGCACACACGTTTCTCAAACTTCTTATGAGAGTGTTAGTTTTTACCCTAGAAGGACCGGTGAGCCCAAGTGCGCAAATCGACACAACTTTTTGTGCTCTACAAAGCTGCGTAAAACATTTGTATTCACCCTTCGATTTTTTTGGTAATTATGGGCGCGATTTCAAAATACACTTTTTTCGACCAAAAATTCGTGAGGTGGCTGTATTGGGAGAGCGATATCTTATTTCTCTCGCGCTAAATGTCGGCAGTGTTATATATTGCCGGAATCCTTGTTACTCTGGCTATAACTTAAGCTGAGTTACAGGATATGATCCCGGAGCGAAAATATTTTTTTGGCGGGAAATTTAAAATTTTCGATTTTTTCTCAACTCGAGGTCGCCGACTGAAAAATGTCATAACTTTTCACTAGTGCCGGTTACGCTTGCCGGGTAAAAAGTATGTTGTAGACGAGGTTCTTGCGCACATTTATGTGCCATAATGTGACATGATTGCTATTTACGAAATTTTCAAAAACGTGACGGTTTTAGTGCGGACAAGGAAAATAAATGCATTATAAATGCCTTATATATGACACTTTTTCTGCAATGAGTGTTTTTAGGAGTAATTCGATGCGCGGATCCCGAATATGGAATTTGTTTTTCGAATCTATAAAAATATCATATCCCGAAAAATATCATTTTCTCACTTTCCCCAACCCGGCGAACATTTTGAGCTATCATAGTGTTATAAATACCAAAAAAAAATGTTTTTCGCAGCTTTGTAGAGGAGAAAAAGTTGTGTCGATTTGCGGTCTCACCGGTCCTTCTAGGTTTAAACATGCGCACTCTATTCTATAATATTTGGATGGACCCTTAGGTAAGCCCATGAATATTTACCTTTTCCAATTGTCTTCTACTTCTGCTTCAGATCCGTTGTAGCTCATGCATAATGATACAGATTCGTTGCCTCCGGCTTCCCGTACAGCAGAGGCACTGTAGCGTTGAACATACATAGAATATTCGAAAACTTTATCCTGGTTCGTTTCGAAATAATAATTGTAATGCAGATGATTCATAGTTAATCTTCCATAAATATGATAATCTTGAAAATAATAAAAGATTTTTATATAAATACAGTCTACCCCCGTTTATCCGGACCCTCACTTATCCCGACGGTTTTGGCCGGAACGGATTTTTTTCATACAAATTTCCCTCATTTATCCGGACTTCCCTCGTTTATCGGGACTGAATTGGGGAAATTTGGGACAAAATGGTACCCCCTATTGATTTGAAAATTTTGCTATTTTTGGCAGAATTTTCACCAAAAATTCCGAATTTTTTGGTCAAAAATTTGAATTTTTCCATAAATTTTTCGGTTTTCAGCCCACTTTTTATAAATTTGTCAAAAATTTTTCGAAAATAGGCCAAAAATAGCAAAATAATTTAAAAAAAATTCTAATTCGCGCCAAAAATTTCAAATTTTTAACCGAAAATTCAGTTATCCGGACTAAATTGGGCTGAAAGGGTTTTTTCCCTCACTTATCCGGACCCTCACTTATCCGGACTAAATCGGCCGGTCCCGATCTGTCCGGATAAACGAGGGTAGACTGTATATCAGATGAACTTGCATTGATATCCCTTCCTTGAAGGGTCCAATTTTTGCCTTAAGCGATCCAAGCAATGATCTCTGGCATGGTTTTCTTTGCAAATGCATGCTCTTTTATTGGCGTCTTCGTAAACAGAGCATTGCGACGACGTTTCGTTGAATGTCAAATTCGTCTTTTCCGAAGCTTTACTCCACATAGGTTTGATTATATTCACAGAGCCATTCGGTTGAAAATTTATGGTCACACTATGAGGGAATAACACTATATTAACATTTGTATAATCTTTATCAAGCACAGCAAGATCAAAATCTTCATGAAAAACTACAACGACAACATCATGTGAGTCTCCTTGGACATGTTCAAGCAGTAGAGGATTTGTGTCATTGCATAATCTGAAAGTATTCTTTCATAAGTTCTGACCGCCTCAAAGTAATGTTTTTTGGCGCAATATTGCTTTTCTGACCACAGCTTTCTTAGGAAACCATATTGGAAATATAGGAGTAAGAAAAAGACATCTTTATCCAAAGTGTCATATTTCGGCCAAAAAATGACGTTTTTTTCCAAAAAAGAGGCTTTTTTGTCGTCGTAATAACGCTCCACAAAAATGTATTGGGAATGCACCATATGATGGAATGTTATTGCATCTGGGGGTTTTCGAATGTGCTGATTCCGAACCTGTCATCAGATTTTAGGCCGAGTTTTAAATTTTTAGCATTTTTGGCGTTCTGCCAATATGCCCTTTTTTGTAAAAATGACAAAAAATGATGTTTTTCCGGCTGATATTGAAAAACTAATGGAAGATTTGAAATCAGCGAAAAAAAGATACCCTAAAGACGCTATTTGCAAAAAAGTCCCGTGAATTTCGAAAAATCGAATTCTTTAGCATGACAGCCCAAAAAAATTCGATTTCATAATTCATGGGACGTAATAAGAACTTAAATGGTAATAAGAATTCATGATTTTTAGATGAAATTTTAACGTGAGAAAGAAAAGAATTCGCAGGAAAAATTGACTTGACAGGAATTTTCTTTGACTTTCTGTTCTCTCTTTTTACCTTCTAATGCATTGGCACGTTTTTGTCAAAGACAGTAAACTTGAAAAATCTTGTATTGTGCCATTTTAAACTAAAGAAAAAGTTGACATATAATGAGTAACATCAGATTTATGATCAACATAGTAGAAAGTGCCCCAAAAAGACAATTAATCACTCTGTTTTTCATCAAATATTTCGCTCTTGTAGCTCGGGCTTTAGGAGTCTAACTGTGATATCGATTTTTATCTTACCGCCAGTATGAATTTTGCGATGAAAGAGTTGTTGTAAGTTATACTCACTGGATAGGTGTTAAACCGTATTGTTGTGGTTCATCCGGTACATAGCTAGTGGCTCCCTCAACTATCGCTCTCGGCAATGTTTCTTCTTCATCCAAGGACACCGGTTCTGCGCAGACTAGAGATACATCTTGGTTTTCGGTATTGTATGAAATATTTATCCCTCTTACAGCGTAACAGAATCTGTCTTGGCATGATTCCAAGTAAATATAATAGGTGGCTAAATGAGTTACTGTTTATAATATTAAAAAGGCAAAACACAAGTTAAATCTGGGAAAATGTTGAAATGAAAGATGACTTTGTGAAAAAATTGAATGAATAAGTCATTTTTTAAAGAAGTAATTAGACGCAGGTAAAGTGGCCAGGGTTCGGTATACCCCACCTTGATAGAGTCTGAGAGTTCACCGGGGTACGGTAAAAACCCCCCAAACTTGACATTTGTGGTCATAACTTTTTTCTGGAACATTCTAGAATTATGTGTAATGGCTTAAATTGAAGCTTAGGCTCTTGGCTATCGATCGGTATATTGCACGCCGCATCTCCATTCAAGATTATCGAGATTCAATTTTTTTTGCCTCTTTACTCTTGAATTTTCACGAAAATCAAGAGTAACGAGACAAAAAAATTTGAATCTCGAGAATCTTGAATCGAGATGCGGCATGCAATATACCGATCGATAGCCGAGAGCCTAAGCTTCAATTTAAGCCATTACACATAATTCTAGAATGTTCCAGAAAAAAGTTATGACCACAAATGTTAAGCTTGGGGGGGGGGTTTACCGTGCACCAGTTCACGTCGCCAGACTCCTTCATTCCACTGAGTGATCTATATAGTAGTAGTATACCCTATAGCAAACTTACCAAATAAAGTTTAGTGATATGGGCCCAAAGGAACAGTTCTATAGCGTAAATTTTACATACCTATATTCATGTGACAAAATCGACTGAATGCAAAGAGTATAGCGATAGAAAAGTATTTTGCGCGAAGCATTGCTGTGTATTGCTTTGCTCAGAACATACAGGTGTCCAGTTAGTTAAATATTTTTCTTTCTGCTACAACACTCATTCAGCATATGGTTGAAAAAGTACAAATTAAAAATCAAGTCACAACACACTTTCGAGAAAGACTGTCAAATGAAAATAAGACACGTCAAATCTTAAATCCTATGTTTGGTTACAAATTTTGACTATAAAATATGTCATGCTTCAAGTAGAGCATTTCAGACTAACTGTAAAACCGTATGTTATTCCTCCCTCAATTGTAAATATTGTGTTTAAATGTTGAAACATGTTTTCATCGAACAAAAATTTATGATAATGTGTCTTTAGATGTTTGCTAAGACGAAGCTTATGACAGATTATGAGAATGTATTGCACAGCCATAACAGAGGGAGAAAAAGATTAAAAATAAGTCTTCAATATTTCGCGCAAAAAGGTTATGAAAAATAAAAATGTGATTTTTTTTTGATATTATTTTATCTAGCTTCTCTATGGAATGACATTTGTTTTAATCACACCTTAAATTAACGGTTCACATATAATTCTGCCCTTGTTACCTTTAGTGTATTGCAGTTGGTCTTTATTTTATCTATTCCCACTGTTGACACTTTGTCGGTGATAAGGATCAGGATTATCAGTTCAAGATTGGAAATGACCTGTAAGATTAGGTTTCTCCTATTTTCAAGTGACAGTCTTTCTCAAAAATGTTTTGGGACTTGATTTATTATTTTAACCTTTTTGCTAAATGATTGACGAGACACACAAGAAAGTTATTTAGTACGTTATCATTTAACCCTTCATTGCCGAGCCGTGTGAGACCTTATATGCCGAAGCGTAGGATTTTGCTGATTTTTGGTATACAGTGCCCATTTGGGTCCCTGATAACGGGAAAAATATTATTTTTTTCAAACCCCCCCAAAATTCCAATTTTTGGGCGGTCAGAAGTCGTGATTTTTCCGAAAATCCATGATCCATGGTTTCGAAAATTTCAAAAAAATTTCGAAATTTTTAGATGTCTAAGAAACACTTTTTCTGGCCAATTTCGATGCGCTGAGCACGAATCTGAAGTTAGTTTTTTTGTTGAGTCTCAAAAAAAAATTTTTAAAAGGTCATTCTCGAATTTTTCGAAAGTGCACATCGAGAATAAAATCGCAAAATTTTTTTTGGATCTAAAACACAAAAACTAATTACATATCTCTATTCAGCACAAAAAGTTGGCTATATAAGATCAATATCAGACTTGACTGACCTTTTCGCTAAATGATTACAATGATATACAAGAAAGTTATTTAGTACCTTATCATTTAATTACCTTTATGTCCTGAGCAAAGCCAATACACAACAATGGTTCGCGCAATATTCTTTTCTATCGCTATATTTTTTGCATTCAGCCGAGTTTGTCATATGAATATAGGTATGTAAAATTTATGCTATAGAACTGTTCCGAGTCTAGGTAAAAATCCCCCGGGTACAAATCCCCCTCCCCCCCCCGGTAGAAATCCCCCGGAAGAAATCCCCCCGGTAGAAATCCCCCCGGTAAAAATCCCCCATTTTCAAAAAATCATATAAAAATGGTGAAAAAACATGAAAATGGCCATTTTTTCGCTGAATTCGTATTTCACATTAAATCGGATTAGGCTTAAGCTCCCGAACAACCCTTACGTTAAGCTAAACAACTCTTATAAGGCGCACAACAAACCATTAGGCTTGAGGCCCCGCTGTATGGGGCCTAAAGGACTTAATCTTAGGCTTGGGGCTTAGGCTGCTGTGCAGTCTTAGGCTGAACAACCCAACAAATACGAATTCAGCGAAAAAAATGGGCATTTTCATGTTTTTTGGCCATTTTTATATGATTTTTTTAAATGGGGTGGGGATTTTTACCTAGACTCAGTCGAACACGGTAAAAATTGAGAAAAAAATTAATGAATCCAAATTTGGTTTCCCCTCGCTACCATGCCTGCAAAATACATTACAAAGAAAAATAAGTCACCAAAGATCGCGGCCGTGTTACGCACTAACAGCATTAACTTACTTGGGGAAATACTAGTATAGGATATTAAATTTTTGTATTCACATTCAAACATTCGATTAAGCAAAAACAGTTTACTTGTGTGCTTTTCGTCCAACCGAATGCACCGCCGGTGTGCTCAGGAATTGCCTAAAACTATAGCAGCGGCTGTGTAGATGCTATATTCATAAAAGTCGGAAGTAGTCAGTGGAATTTTTTTTTTGTTTATAAGTAGGGCCCGGATTTTTAGGTCCCAAAAATCGCATTTTAGGATCCTAAAAAGGTCCCAAAAAAGGCCATTTTAGGTCCCACCAAAATGGTCATTTTAGGATGAAATTTCCCCAAAATTCCCCAAAAAGGTCATTTTAGGACCGTATTTGTGGGAGATTTTGATCAAAATTTGCCAAATTTTTAAAAATTTTTATAAAAATTCAAATATTTTTCGAGAAATTTTTCCAAAATTTTTTCAAAATTTTTAAAAAAAATTTTGAAATTTTTTTGCAACAAAATTTCTTTCGGCGCCGCCTTCGGCGGCGCCGGAAAAAAAATTCCAAAGGGGGGACCCTATTGATTTTGGGACCTAAAATTTCCCAAAAAAGGCCAAAATAGGTCTTTTTAGGTCTTTTAGGTTTTTTAGGAAAAGACCTAAAAATCCGGGCCCTATTCATAAGTATTGTGTCAAAACGCGCTATATTAGGCAAAATTTTGTCGGCAATTCGTTTTTGACGTAAAAAGAAGCCGATCTCAAGTAAAACACATACATTTTCTTGGATTTTTAACATGTCCCATTTTATACACGCGTGAAATTTGTGAACTTTTGTCATGCCTTTTAATTTTGCCTTTTAATTCAGTGACCAAGTCGATTTCTAACACTATGCTTCCACTGACTACTTCCGACTTTTTTTCTGAATATATCATCTACATAGTCTCTGCTATTGTTTTAGGCTATTATTACATCCGATCCTGTTAAAATACTGACTCAAAATGGGCGCATCCCGGCACGAAAGTTTCTATGTTTAAACATTGCATTGCAAATTTTCTCTCCTGCAATCAAAAACGGCGTCCACCAACAGTCTTTTTATTATTTGCATGCATTTACGACCACTCTAGGGATCAATTCCGATCAATCCTGAAAAAAGTATATAAAATTGGCGATTTTAACCAAGGCTAACTGAAATTTTGACGCTATTGGTCTTTGAATCATTATCCAACCTCTTCTTGAAATTTAGATAATGTCAGCAGAGTTCAGCGGAGACAATACCAAAGTCCAACGACAGTTAACTAAAGACGTCGGGCTCAGCCAAAGTGTGCGACTCCAAAGTACCGATGACAACTCTGATAAGAACATCATTCTTAAATTGCCGCCGAATGCCACTGGAATTTCAGTGGAACACTCAAGTGTATGTTAACTTGCTAAAAAGCCTGGACTTAAAATTGAGAGGACATGGTTTTGAGGAGTCTAGGTAAACCCCCCCCCCCCCGGGTAAACCCCCCCCCGCTGGCCATTTTTGGCATAACTTTTTACTGGAACCTTCTAGAAGGATGAGTAATAGCTTAAATGGAAGCTAAGATTCTGGGCTACAAATCGGTATATTACTTGCCACATCTCGATTCAAGATTCTCGAGATTTAATTATTTTTGTCTCAAATTTTCTAATTTGCAAAAAAAGTTGAAAATTTGAGACAAAAATAATTAAATCTCGAGAATCTTGAATTGAGATGTGGCAAGTAATATACCGATTTGTAGCCCAGAGTCTTAGCTTCCATTTAAGCTATTACTCATCCTTCTAGAAGGTTCCAGTAAAAAGTTATGGCAAAAATGGCGAGCGGGGGGGGGGGGGTTACCCATTCCCGGTTTTGAGGGCTGAAAGTTAATACTCAACAGTTCCGCTAAACTCCAGGCTTGAGATTGAGATTAAGACAGAGTTGACATCACCCCAACTGGGCCGCATGATACTTTTTTCCGTGCAAAAAATACTCTTTTCTGTGCAAAAAATACAGTGTAAAAAAGGAAATGCCTATTTTGGGCCACTTTTCACTATGCTGGCCATAAATTTGATGTTACTCATTCTATGTCAATTTTTTCTCTAGTTTATAATGACACAATAAATTTTTGAATTTGTATTTTTTAAAATTAGCCATTTTTGACCAAAAAGTGCCATTTTGATAAAGATTGATAAAAATGGCACTTTTTGGTCAAAAATGGCTAATTTGAAAACATCCTACTTTGCCACTATAAACTAGAGGAAAAATTGACATAGAATGAGTAACATCAGATTTATGACTAAAGGCCCCAAAAAAATTTTTTTTAATTCCGGTTTTAATTAATTAAAATATTAAAAAAAATTTTTTTAATTAGCTATTTTTTGCCGATTCTAGACTTTAATTCTGCTTTTTTAGCCTTCATTGTTACTTCAGACTAAATTAAAAGCTAAAATTCAATAAAATATAACAAATTTTGGAAAAAAACGGCAAAATAAAAAAAAATTTTTTTGAAAAATTTCGTAAAAAAAATTTTTCGGCAAAATTTTTTAGTAAAAGTTCTCCGCCAAAAAAAAATTTTGCCAAAAAGTCACAAAAATTGTCCAAAAATGCCAAAATATTTACTAAAACATAAGTAAAATTCCCAAAATATGAAAAATATTTTTTAAATAAAAAAAAATTTAAAAAATATTTTAGTTAAAAAAGTCCAAAATATTTTTTAAATATTTTTTTTATTTTAAAAATATTTTTGGGGTCTTTATTTATGACCAGCATAGTGAAAAGCCCAAAATAGGCATTTCCTTTTTTACACTGTGTTTTTGCACCAAAAAAGAGTATTTTTTGCACGGAAAAAAGTATCATGCAACTGGGCCCATGGTGTCGGATCACTAACTGCACGGCGCCGGCCGGGCGGTTAGAGGACTCCTTTTTCCATTTGCAGTTCGGGAGGGAGTATTTTTCCCACCTCGGTAGATAGATTACCATAGCGATCAGCTATAAACAGTTGTCCTGTTAAAGTACTTATACTCAATCTGCTCAGTACATTAGGACAAGTGTTGGTACTATAGATTCTTCCAATCTAACTTGAAGGCACAGTTTGGGTCCCATAACTTTAGAACCAGACTTATAACTGAACTAACAAGGAACACACCTGGGGAAACGTGATGGATAGGAATTTACTCCACCTTGTGGGCATTCGAACGGTACCAAGCTTTTTTGCCTACACGTTACGAAAAAATGTTCAGGAAGCACCTTCAGAATTTTTTGAGAAAAAATGTTTTTCGCGTTCTTTCACCTGGTAGCAAAAAAACGTGAAAAACTTTTTTTCTCAAAAAATTCTGTAAAAGGCGCCATCATACCCAAAAAATTATGGGGAACACGAATATGACATTATTTTTTGCACTTTCATAGACAAAAACGCCCGAAAACGGCCTCTGAAGTCGGATTTTCTCGCATTTTCCTTGTAAAAATCCAATTTTCCGTATCACGCTAACTTTTTTCGTAGCGTATATGCCAAAAAGCTTGGTACCGTTCGAATGCCCACAAGGTGGAGTAAATTCCTATCCATCACGTTTCCCCAGATATGCGTTATATCAGGTGAGTGTTCCTTGTAAGAAGTAAAATTTGAACTGAGCATTACCTCAAGACTAAGCTCGAACATAATCAATACTAATAATCAACATTTTAGGAAAAATCGCTCGACGGCACCAACCTCCGCGTAATACTCAATATTTCCGTGCTTCAAAGCAATGAAAGTACTCCAGAATCCGAACAATCCAATCAGCTCTTTAAGACTGTGGAAACAAAATTTCAGAGGCATCGAGAACTAAAAGTGAACATAAAGCAGCAAAATGAAATCTTGATCAATGGTCTATCAAAGAATGTTTCGGAGGATGACCTTCTGGCCTATTTCTCTCAATTTGGAGACGTTGAGACGTGCGGCTCGTTTGTGGAATGGGGTTACGTCACCTTCAAGTCACCTGATGCGGTAATAATTTATATGAAATTTTTATAAAGAAGAATGAGCTTAACGGAGCGTACACACAAACTCACTGACGGGCAACACTTGTGAAATCGTGTGATTAGATAGAAGAGGCCGTCCCGGATTTTATACCCACAGGGTCCATCAGTCATCCATCTCTTATATGCGCCTTAAAAGCTGTTGATCGGCTAAAATGAGTATTGAACAATTCGTAGGAGGGTTTAACTCAACCGGTGGACTGACAGCCCTGGCAGTCCACCCTCGGGCAGCCCGGTTTTTGGGTCTTGCCACGAAAATTAAGTTCGTATTTGGGAGCGGTAAAATACCCCAAAATCCAACGTTTTATAGTGTTTGCGGTCGTTTGAACAGAATGACGAAAAAAGTGCCAAAATCTGGCATTCATATTACAAAATCGAGGTCGAATTCGTGGTCGAACATCGCCGGGTGTTAAAAATAAGCCTGAAAACGCTTTGCTTTAAAAATATAATTTGTTGGCTAAAAGTCGCCATTTTCCTAAAAATTGGCCTCTGCAAGGTTTAGAACTAAAGTACCGACAATTAGCGTTTCAATTCCAGGTCAAGCAAGTGCTCAATTTTGCACCTCATTATATTATCGCTGATAAAATTACAAACGAAAGCGCCGAATTACTTGCAGTGATGAAAAAATTCATGCGCACAAAGTATCAGAACTATCGAGAGCTTAAATTTTCAAGAAATCCATTCTCTGAGTACATAATCTCGATTGATGGTCTAACACAGGACATTTCGCAGGATGCCATTAGAGACTATTTCTCCCAATTTGGTCATGTAAATTTTTGCGAAAATAAGTGGCCAAAAGGTTGGGTCAGCTTCAAATCTTCGAATGCGGTAAATTTTTATCGGAAATTGTGCTTTTGATCATTGATGTTTCATTTTCAGGTGAACGAGGTGCTCAATTCTGGATCTCACCACATCGTTGGCGATAGAATTATAAACGAGAACCAAGAATTATTTGCGTTGATGAAGAAAGCAATGCCCATAAAGCATCAGAGCCAACAAGAGCTAAAAAATGAGAACGCAGAATCATTGGTGAAGCGAGAGCTAAAAGTGACGATATCAAGACTTGCAAAGGAATGGTTTTCCAAAATTTATACACGAGAACGATTAGCTTATCTCAAAATGTTGGCTATCGGTGTTGTGTTAATGTTGTTTATGTACACTTTCCAAAAATGGTCATGAATTCCGTAGTTTCAGACAAGATGTTACCCAGGCTAGTACTCTTATTTCATCACATACACATGACTCATCCGAAATGACATTTAGTGAACTTAAAAAGAAGGAGAACCCGCGGCTGTCGCCGCGGATGCATGCGTGCTCTTTGTTCCGGAAGCCATATCTTCCCGTGCTTGCAATCTTTGTCGGCAAGACCGGTACCAATCGACAGCTTTCGCCGAGAGGAAGTGATTGATATATCACACGCCCAAATCCGAGCGCCGACGGGTGACTTGCCCTTTTACGTGACTCACGTAAGTCACGTAACTCACGTTTCACGTGAGTTCAGAATTAATCTGACGCCGGATTCGAGATCAGCGGGGTCGATTTACTATAGAGGGGTTCCATCAGAAATGGTCCAAAGGCCGAAAAACATGAGTCGGATTCCAAGGGGTTCGTGACACGGACACTGCGGATTAGGTAAGAGTGGATCTTATGTAAAGGTCCTGATTTTAAGCGCGGTTACTGCTTAGATCGTAAACGGGCTATAGCTTATTTAAGACACCTGTATCTACTGATGTATAAGCAACTTTCGTATTCCCTTCAGAATGAGCCCGCTTCCAGTATGGGAACTATTGGAACCCTTGACGAATTTTTACCAAATTTAGATTGGTTCTGGATTTATTAAAGTTAAGTTCACTCGCAAAAGTTCACCTTGTACTTGTACAAGCACAAGACACTGTACTAAGAAAAATATTGACGATCTCTTGTCTTGCCTTCATCTTGTTGCACACTTATTCATTAAATTTTGTATGCTCAACTGAATCGTTGAATAAAAATTATCTATTAAGTATATTATATTTTTGCTACAATCAACACACATGTGTTTCGTCTGGCGTCTCTTCAGAGTAGCAATGGTGAAAAACGCTCTCTTTTCCACGGAAAGGTTAAAGAAATACTGTGGGAAGCTTGGAGTAAAAATTTAAGTTACAAGTGTAAACTTGGGACTATTGATCCGGGAAAAATGTCATATTTTGCAAAGCAAATACGTAATCTAAACCTGAAATGAAAAAAATTTTTCGTTTGTAGAAATGCAAGTTTCAGAGCAAGAGATTAGGCACCGATGAGATTATCACAAGATTCACAGCTGAAGATAAATCCAAAGAAAATCTTCCGCGCTTATCCTTCATATCTGAAAAGCTTGTGCAGACTTGAGCCACATGAAGGATGTAAACAAGTCACAAAAAAAGGGCGGCAATTTGAATTGAGTTTTCGGGGTCTTGGCTGATTTTGGTGGTATTCGCTGGTTTTGGCTTTATAGATACAATTTTAGAGTGTAAAGTGATTGGTTTAGAGTATTTTAGGCAAATATCGACTGTTTGTAGACAGACTTAGACTCTTTTAGCCCGAAAACCCAATTCAAATTGCCGCCTTTTTGTGACTTGTTTACATCCTTCGTGTGGCTCAAGTCTGCACAAGCTTTTCAGATATGAAGCATAATTCCTATCTCAAATTTACAGTAAACCGTCGCTCTTTTACACTGCTTGTGGAAAAGAACGACAGTAGTCGTTTTTCGACAAATTAGCGTTTGGGGAATTTTAAAGACCCGAACACCTATAATGTTAGGCGGCGGTTTTAGTTGGCGCCACCATTTTACTTTTTTATGTCCCAAACCATTTCACATCACAATTTCTTTCGTTAATTTAAATCACAATCAAATTACACCAAGAAAAAATAAGCAATTCATAAAATGGTGCGAATAATGTCGAAAGATACATTCCATTTGATAAGCGACAAAATGAATGTACATCATCAAATT